>JACVEC010000104.1:0-26235 GCA_025215565.1 Flaveria ramosissima | reverse complement strand
TTTCTCAGGTACCATTGCTGGTGCAAAGAGGAAAACGCGTAACCATAAAGGTTGTCAGTGTAGTAACGGTTATTGCCATACTACTTCTATCATGTGGTGTCGTATGGTACCTTGGTTGGATAGTTCGGCATAGAAGAAAAGATCAAATAGGGCGGAGCTCTAAAGGTACTATTACAAATTTACAATCCACTCTTGTAACATATTAAACAAACAAACGTACCTTAGTAAAATCTCACTCATAGCTATAGCTATTGATAGGGGATTATTTCCTTTATTGCGCTATTCATAGACCTGCACTTGCTTATAGTATAACTGTATAATTAGCAGCTCTACAAAGTGGGAGTTTTCAATATGTTGAAGATAATCAAGACTCGGGATTTCAGTTACCTCTTTACGATCTTGAAATGATTTCTCTTGCGTGTAACAACTTTTCCGAAAGAAACAAGATTGGACAAGGTGGTTTCGGTTCTGTCTATAAGGTAAGTCTTCAAAAAGCCTTGAACAATAGAGGGTATGTGAGTGGTCACTAGACATATAGTTTGTATGATACAGGGTCAATTATCGAATGGACAAGAGATAGCCGTTAAAAGGCTTGTCGAGAAGTCTACACAAGGTGTTGAAGAATTAAAGAACGAAATTATCTTGATTGCGAAGTTGCAACATCGCAACCTTGTAAAGCTTTTGGGTTGCTGCATTGAAGGAGATGAAACAATGTTAGTTTATGAGTATTTGCCGAATAAAAGCTTAAACAACTTTATTTATGGTATATACTATTCCTCTCTCAAAAATATGATGTTTGTTTGCTTCTAAATATTAATATTCCAATAACTAGACATCAAATAGTGTCATGCGGCAAAAGTAAGGCCAAACTGAATATAAATGACCTAAAGGTAATGGGTTTGAATCGTTAAAACAACATAAAGAAATACAATGTAAGGATGCATACATCAGATCCTAGTGACTCGATACCCCTGGAACCCTATGCATAGGAGCCTTGTGTATTGGGTTTGCCGTTTGTGTGAATCTATAAATCAATTGTATTATTCGCTATTAAGTATGAAATTTACATGAAAATTACGAATCTTTTTTTCATAACTTGGTTCATTGCACACATAGATAAATCTACACGAAAACAACTTACATGGAGAAAGCGCTACCACATTATCAAGGGTATTGCACGAGGTTTACTTTATCTTCATCAAGACTCGAGGTTACGGATCATCCATAGAGATCTCAAAACTAGTAACATCTTACTAGATAGTGAGTTGAATCCAAAGATTTCCGACTTTGGCATTGCTCGTATATTTGGAACAAATCAAATACAAGAAATGACAAAGAGAATCATAGGAACATAGTAAGTACTTTACTTAAGATCACTTTCATTTGGTTCTATATCACTTCTTTTTTAATATAGAGCCATAATGTTCTGATGGCTGCCTCTTTTTTATGCCGAGTAACTTTTTCTTTGTTGTAGTGGCTACATGTCTCCTGAATACGCGATGAATGGTCATTACTCCGTGAAATCAGATGTTTATAGCTTTGGTGTTATCGTGTTGGAAATTATTAGTGGCTACAAGAACTGGGCATTTCACCATCCTGATCATGATCTTAACCTTTTAGGACATGTAAGTTTTTTATGAAAGTACCCTACTTACATAGCCTATTCCAATTAAGTTCTTTTTCTACCATTACTTTTTTTTTTGAGAATGGCTACTCAAACACTAACTTACCCATACTTTTAAACTACATCAAATCCTAAACTACCCCATGTCAGGATTTAAACCTGGGTCTCCTTCAAAGAGTAGTCTTTGACTCTTATCACTAAGCTACCAACCAAATGACAGTTTCTACCATTACTTATCACATAATGTATATTTGGGTCTCGTGTTTATTGTTACAAGTCAAAAAGGCAACCTAGCTCTTATTATTAAACACGAAATGCCAGCAGTGGTAGAATCAGGGCTTCTTAGCCAGAGAGTTATTATAAGATTCTATTATTTACTAAGAAGTCCAAGTCATTTTTTTTAAAAATAATCAATTTAACGTATAAAAAAACCGATGAATCTAGTGACCAGGGTCAAACGGACCCTTTTGACCCTTTTCTTGTTTTGGCCCCAAATGCCAAAAAATGAACACTGCACATATATGCATCTGCTTTTCAATTGTGGTTACCAAGTGTTGTTGTAATGGTTGTCCCAGGCATGGATGCTTTGGAACAGAAAACAACCATTGGAGGTACTAGACCCTATTATACAAGAACCATCATACGCGAATCAAATTATACGCTGTATTCAAGTTGCTCTTCTGTGCGTGCAACAATACCCGGAAGACAGGCCAAAAATGTCTACTGTATATGCCATGTTAAGTTACGAAAACATTGAGCTACCCGAACCTAAGGAACCAGGTTTTTGCAGGGAAAGCAATACAAAAAAGTTTGATACGTCAGCTAGTGATTCGAGTACAGTTAATGATGTAACTATGACCACAATGGATGGACGTTAAACTCGATTGTTATGTGTGCACGCGTGGTTATTGATTTTGATGTGCACTTGTAACTTGTACCATAATTTATAGGTTTGAAACTCAATATGTTTTCTGCAACATAGTAAAATATGATTTATATATGTTAGATATAGTAACAAGGGTATAAAAGTGACTTCCTTATGTGTCCACTGTGAACAAATTAAATTTTCTAACTCTGGTATTCATATTACAACATGTACTTTTAGCATTTGCTTGATGGACCTGTGTTGGATCGTAAACAAGAACTATATATACAAAAGTGATGTTGGAAGTGTTGTGATCGACAGATACTTCACATAGCTTTTGGGACGCAAGTCGAATGGGATCAGGATTGACAAAGAAAGGTCGTTTAATCTAAGATTACTTGGTGAGTGAAGTTGTCTTTCAATACAGCGTGAGGCGAGTAACATCATCTCATATGGCGTGCTATTACTTGCAATGTCAGGATCAAATCAATGCTAACCATTAATTTGGTGCAATCAATTATTGGCCCGGATCGATAATAAACACATGAACAAACTCTAATATTTATGGGAAACTCTCCATGATTGTTTTCTTTATTATATTGATCAAACCACACATATAATACCCTATCACATCTATATATACCAAATAAATACTAGTCCTAAACCAAATCTACTTCAAACTCTACCAAACAATTAATAAACTAATAATAATAATTCTATATGAATGAGATCAATTCCATATAAATAAATCTTGTGAATGACCTGAAGAGAGTTACCAAGATAATCCCATGAGTCAGAAGGTGACCCGAGCGCACGCCTGGTCAAGTAAGACGCATCTTGTCAAGAATATGAAGTTTGGTTTATCTTGTACCTCCAATACTAAGATAGTAAGATCCATACGATAAAATTATCTGGAGACAAAATTCAGAAATTAAGACCAAACTATATGTTATGTGTGCCATAAAATCTAGAATAATAATCCTATATTAAAATTTTTTGACTCATTTACTTATGAATGGGTTGATTCAGGTAATAATTTATTTCTTGACAGATAAAATTGGAAAAATAAAATATAATCTTAATTGGAGACATATCACAATGGTTGAGAGTCCACCCAAATTTAACACAGATCAGTTAAATGATTCAAATAACAACATTCGGGACTCTATATACCCCTCAGATTGACGTTATTAACAGTTAGTTGGGAAGTAATACTAAATAGTAAAGAGTCAAAACAAAATAGTGCTATATACTTTATAGTTTATCCTTCACAATTTCAGAAAATTAGGCTCATGGAAATATTAGTTTCATACCTGTCTATCTTGTAACCACCTTTTTTTGCTTGGGATTGCCCCATGCGTTCCAGTTCCAACGCCTTCAACTTATTTTTATAAGCTGGTGTCTCTTGACCATGTCAATAGCCTAAAAAAACAGTTATAGTAGTTGTGTAAAAATACAAAAACAGAAGGAAAAAAACATTGATCTGTAAACTACAATAGTAGAATGAACTTTTATTACAAGTCCATGGCAACATCATGGGACAAACAGTTGGGAACGGTTAAAATTGTGTAATTTTGGTACGGGTGGGAGTGATTCGACACAAAACACTTATCCAAATTTTTTGGTTCTTGTTAGTTGTTAGTGATTAATTAGTGTCATATATCATATATATTGTATTGGTTGAATGATAATATATTTTCTGGGTAAAAGACTTTAGGATGTTCATACATTAAAAAAAACATTTTTTTTAACTTTTGACCCATTTGGCCCGTTCCTGTTAAGCTAGCGTGTTGACTTTAGCCCTTTTGACCCGCTAGAGATAAAAAACTTAACCCGAATGTATAGATCCTGCCACCTTAAACTACAAACCATGTGGCTCTGGCTTATTTCTTAAGTTACTATGACCTATGGTTTTAAAACATATACATGGCATCTCTTTTCATGGTTATATCCTAGTTTGTAACTAGAAAACCTATTTATTTCTTCATCATTTACTTTTCATTATAACACAGTTTATAAGATGCTGATAATCATGGAAATATGGAATGATCCACCATTTCACCAAATGAGAGTTATATTAGTATATCATTAACCTGATGATACTTTATCCCCTGATTAAGATAACGAATTCCTGAGAGAACTAGAAGAAGACCCGCTAAAACAGCACGAGGATCCTAGCTAGTGAATGAAAACTTTATGTGTCGTTATCATAAATGATTAATAAAAGGGTCCTAAAGCTTTGTTCCAATCTTCAAAGCAGAAAATTACATAAGTGCAAGTCTGAACTCACTGTTTTGTGACCATAGTAAGCATGATAATATCGGGCTGTATTTTAGAATACCTTAAATTGGCAAGGAAGGGACAGTTATATTATTGATACAGATGAAACATATATAATGTGCATTCATTTACTACTTTTAGATAACTTGATTTCAACTCATATTCGGGTATGTTTCTAACTACAAGGTATATCTTAGCGACACAAATAAGTTCTTTCTTAAGCACTGCCTATATTGAATCCCAAAGAGTAACATACCTCCTCTAAATGCTCAATTGCAAGTAACTCATTAACTTATTTCTATCAAGTCACAAGCTCCCAGATTTGCGTTAGTTTGTGAAGTTAACTAGCTCAAACATCCCAAGACAGTTTTTCCCCCTGTAACGGTTTATGGGTTTTCATATCACAACCACGGGATGCAGGACTCAAAACCACATTTTCTGGATTAAGTATAAAAAGGGCAAGATTAAAAAGCGTGTCACAAACTAGACGGGTAGATTTTGGAATCATGTTCTTATACTTTTTGAAGCATACACTTTTCCTTATTTCCAGTATATACACATAATTTCATGCATCAATGATCAATGTGTCATCAATTATAATGCTCTCAAGATAAATCAACACTAAATTCTTAATGTCAAACATGGTACAAATTTACACCTACATTCTATATGCAATATCAAAAACAAAAAAGTTTGAATCAACATCAATTTTGAAGTTGATAACTGACAAGTAACTTCTTCAACATCAAAAGTCATATAAATACTCCAATAGAGAAGTTCAAATAACATTGGGTACCTCATAAGCATTTGCAATCTTCACAAACAATTTTTTTGATTCTAGATCTGGGTTTTAATCAGAATGACTGTCAAAACACAAATTAATTTAACTCGAATCAAACCATCAAAAACCAAAAACAGTCCAACTCTACATTACATTACATTAATCATCAAGAGACTTACAGCTTTACCGAGAGTTTATAGTATGCTCTCTTGATTTCAGATGCATTGGCATTCATTGAAACCCTAATGAAAGCAACAGATAGAAATTGAGTTAAAAATTAGGGGAATTTGAAGTAATTATATATCAGGGATTTAAATGTTGCTAACCCAAGTAGATCGTAACAATTGTCTTCATCACAGTAGATTGAAATTGAAGGTTGTATGAAGAAGATCATGAGAAGTGTTGTTATGGCGTAGGAGTGAAACGACGTCGTCGCCATCGTCTTCTTCGCTTTGATCAGAAAACTTGAATTTCTATGTTGAAAGAGTTCGTTTAATTGCTTTTTCAGTTGTGATATGTTTGAGGCTTTTATACGTTTTGGGCTTTTTTATATGGGGCTAACTAAGAGGAAGAATCTGATTAAAAAACCGGTTTGAAAACTGAAACCGGTTTCAAACCTGACTCGATCCTGCTGTCAAACTAGTTTTAGCATGCCCTGAACCGAACCCAATTTAATCCATAAAGGGTTGATATCAGGTGTAACCTATGGTTTTTGAAACCGCTTTCAACACTGTCAAACCCAAATTGAATTGAGTTTAACCTGGTTAAACCTGATCTTTTCCTTCTCCCAAACCAGTTCAACCCTATCCAACTTCAAAAAAAAATTGGTATTGAATTTTTTGACCCGAACAAAATCGATAATGCAACGTAGGTTATAAGAAAATATCCGTAATACAACTCATGAGAATAAGTTGTAAGTCACTCAAAAGAAAAGACAAGGATGTTGTAGATTTAGGTGAGGGAGAATAACAAGTCTTGCATAAAATTAGATCATAGTTTTCGGGCTTTGAAAGTTTTTAAACGAATCTTGAGACTTGAGTTGCAAAACCGTAACACCCAGGAAAATCTCACATTGATCGTGGATATGGTAGATGTTGGTTTCATAAAGAATGTCACGCCTCGAAATTACCAGCATGATTTGAGTGCATTGGTTGTGTATGAGATGAGAAATCTACTGTTAAGCATAACCGGGTAACATCATTCCTAGGATGGGTGATCTAAATGGAAAGTTTTAAGTCGAGCAACTAAAAAACAAACCCATTAGCCCTTTGTGGGGAAAGTGGACAATATTGGATGAAGTCAGATATTACAAATAGTATTAGAGTTACTTTTGTACTATTTGGGATGGTGTGGCAAACCTCGTTGAGGATGGTGAGTCGTGTGAGTGTTAAGGGGGACATCTTAGGCAAATTTCACACCCATGAAAGGGATGGTGAGATAAACCTCGTTGAGGATGATGAGTCCAAAAAAGGATGATTGTAACATCATATGATGAGTCTAAAAAACAGAAGGGGTGGTTACTGTAACAATTTAAACAAATCTCATATCAGGCGTGAGCAGAAGAAATGATGGTTTAATAAAGAATGTCTCGTCCCAAATATCACTAACACGTTTTTAGTGAGTTAAGAACTCCAAAGTTCAGCATGATCAAGTGACATCAATCCAATAATGTATGACCTCTTGGAACGTTTTCACTCTAGCAAATAAAAGCAAATAGCTTCTTGTGAGAAAACATACATTATTGGATGATATTAGGGTCAAATGTTACAGACCCAATCTAGAAAAGCTACAAGCTAAACTATAGAAAACCAAGAAACGTCATAGATGTTTCTTTAGAGATGTATAGAGATAATGGGAATACATAAGTTGTCAAGAATGAGTATAGATCATAATAGAAATGAAGGCTAGAAGCATGTAAAATTGTATAGAATACTCTAGATTAGGAGCAATCTAGAATACACTATAATGATTGATAAGGTAGCTAGTATAAATAGGGACGAAATGCATTATTTTCAAACCACCAAGTTTCTGCAACTTCAAAGCATTGTAAACGTGTATTCAAGCGATATAAACCATCTTGAGCGATATAAACTTGTATTCTTGCATACTTATCATCATGTACAAGCACCACTACTTGAGTGCCTATACTTTGACTTTCCCTTTAAAAGTCTTCGCTACTAAATCCAAACATATTAGAATATCAAAGCTTACTTAGAACACATCTAAGTATCACACGATAGTTGAAGAAATCGCTATGTAACAAAAAGGTGATAGTTGAAGAAATCGCTATGTAACAAAAAGGTGATTACAAGACTATAGCATAAGGATGCATTTATGAGTTAGCATACATGTTTCACATTGGAGAGTCCTGCATCCACATGTATTTAAAGTACTTGAGTATTTGTTGGTTAATATAGACTACATCTAGATCTAGGAAATTGAATTTCTTTTTTTCTATTTATATATAAACTTATCATAGAGATACTCTTATATCTCATGATTAATTTTAAAACTTGCATAGATGCAGAGAGGTATACATAAAGAGTTATTGAAAACACGATTGTTAAATTAAAAGGAATAAATCATATTTACAATAGCAAAGCTTGCAAACACCATTATAGAAATGTAATTTTTGATTTTTAATATGTCCATTTAAAGTTTTTTATAACACTTTTTTCATATAAAATATCTTAACTAATTGAGCAAGTTGTTGTCTTTGTTATGCTTGGCCATTGAGATGGTGAAGTATAGCGGTAGGAAGGTTCCAGTTTTAAATTCTAAACGGATCTTGAAAAATTATATGTATATGTATATGTATATGTGTATGTATATGTATATGTATATGTATATGTATATGTATATGTGTATGTGTATGTGTATGTGTATGTGTATGTGTATGTGTATGTGTATGTGTATGTGTATGTGTATGTATATGTATATGTGTATGTATATGTATATGTATATGTATATGTATATGTATATGTATATGTATATGTATATGTATATGTATATGTATATGTATATGTATATGTATATGTATATGTATATGTATATGTATATGTATATGTATATGTATATGTATATGTACATGTATCTATGTATATGTATATATATATATATATATATATATATATATATATATATATATATATATATATATATATAAAATCCTAAAGACCTCCCTTGTGAAATAACTTTTTAATAAGCTTTTTTTTACTTCTTTTGATTTTACTATATAATGTGTATTAAAAAAAATTATAGCAATAATATGATGATTAAAAAACTATAATATAATACATGATGATTAAAATTAATATAAAGCTGGTTGTTTTTACAATGTGGCAAAGAAGAACAAGTTTGATGGATCAAAAAACAAAAGCATCATCAAAAAACATCTCAAGGATTTAAAGAAATTAGGAGGTAAAGTCTTTCTGTTTGGTGGATCTCATAGACAACCTTAGAAACACAGAAATTGTCAAGTTTGATGAAAACAAGAAGATGTTCCTTTATGATCAGATGTCACTATAACCTAACATCCAAAGTTGTCGCAGACAAATTTATCTCTCAAGCAAAAACAATGATCGGTAAAAATGGAGAGTTGGTACTACACTTCAACTAGAAGGACGAAGGACATGTTTGGGGTCTTGAAACGTTGTAAAGGCTTATTGCTTGCTTTGGACCGCCACAACTCATCAAAGATCAGGTCACCAACTTTTTTTTGTTTTTTGGTAGAAGTAAGTGCTTTGATTTAAAGTTATTTTCACATTTTACAGACATTTTTGTTAGTGGACAAAGAACTTACTTTCATATTTGAATAACTAAGTAAGATGTTTCCTTACTTATTTAATTTTTAGAACTGTTTATATTATTGTAAGAAGTGTTTACATAACTTAACCTTCTAGCCGGCAATATTAAAGATTAATATAGAATGCATTAGTTTTTAAATGTGTAGACCAAAGGGACAACCTAAGTTAGTTAGCATAATATACAATGAACATGAAAGTCTACGTAAGGAAAAACACATCTATCTAAGGAAAAACATGTCTATCTAAGGGTATCTAAGGGTGAAATCTTTTTGCATCGTTTCTTTTGCATACTCCAGGTAATCAGAAATCAAAATGTTGTGAGAAAACAACTTTTACTTGCATTTTAGTTAAATTATAGTCAAAGTAATTTTTTACACCTTTTACGCTAAAAAACATCAACTGAGCTATGGGCACCACACCTGCCAAACCTCAACTCCTACGTACTTAAAAAAAAAAAAAAAAAAAAAAAAAAAAAAAAAAAAACTTGACCACATATACATTAGAATCATCTGCATTTTTGTGCAAGTATACAATAAGTCAAAAGGTCCCAACATATGGCTAGTCAAAACAACCATTTAAAAGATAATAAAAATCTTTAGCTCCTACATGATGTTCCTAACAAATGGCAACATAATATATTGTCATTACAACAGTACATAGAAACATTACAGTAGTACGTATATATGTGATATCAATTATGTATGTATATAAATGTATACAAACCTTAATTTGTATGTAAAGTGTCATTTGGGGATATTTGGTTTACATTATGTTTCTGGTTAGTCTGTGTTGTTTTTGATGAGATACTAGTATTAAGCCACTCGCGTTACGGCGAGGGCATAAAACCATGCAACGTAACACCAATTTCACACCACCATCAATGACCACTAGTATCGTAAAAGTTCGTATTAAAGAATAAATAAAAACAAAAAACATAAACCGAATGGAAAGTAGACGTAAACACATTGAACCCCGCATGTGAAGCTTTAAATATTAAAAACACTAACCAAGTCAATCGAAGACCTGAGTGTTGTGACGAGACATGAAACGGAAAAAAATAGGCTTAAAACGTTGAACCACATGCGCATGTTGTGGCATGTTAACTCGTAAAATTAATCCGAAATATAAAATGAAAATTTGGTAAAATATAAAAAATATAAGAAACCAAAGTTGAAGTAAAGAATTATAAGGGTTAAGTTGTAAAAGATGTAAAATACTGAGTTTAAAAGTACGAAAATTTATATAAGAAAACAAAACAAAACAAAAGTGGGTACAACATACTAAAACTTAAATACAACCTATAAAACATTAATAAGTTGATAATTAGTAAATATACATATATATATATATATATATATATATATATATATATATATATATATATATATATATATATATATATATATATATATATATATGTATGTATGTATGTATATATAATGTAAAACCAAACATATTCACAACGTAAGATGTTTGGTCAAGTTTCAAAACTAAAATGATTTACTTAACTTATAGGTGTTGTCAACGATGTTGAAGTGCTTATGTTATAGCAGACAACCGGTATATGTCTTAAAGGTTTTCAAACAATCAGTTGTATTCAATATAATATTTTAAATAAATAATGAATGAGTTATTATGTCTTAGAAAGACACTTCATCCTGTTTGACCGGTTTGGTTGAGCTGTTTAATAAGTTTAAAATTTAAGCTAACTTGTTATTTTATTATTTGTCCGTTAAATATAAAATCCACCCATTCATAAGTAAATGTAGTCTTACTAACCGTTTATTTTACCTCCTCGAGGAGACCAGGACTAGAAAACCACCTCATATTGGAAAAATCTAAAGATAAAATATAGTGATTGATAAGTATAAATTTAATTCAAGAATGTAAAAAAAAAATTATAGTTTATGCACAAAAAGTATAGAACTGGCCATAAATTAATCAAGTGTGGTTGTACCGGATTTAAGAATCCATAAAAGTTATGTATATAGTTTCATGCAAATGTTTTATGCCACAACATTATCCAAACGTTTTTTGTCACAACATTAGGTATGTACCTAAAGTTGGTGCAGAATGTGCATTAACTTAACATATATATATAAATACTGATAACTGTCAAACATAACTATGATGGACATTGTATGTAAATAAACAACAAACAAAATAACTGCTTATTCCTCCTATCAAAGCTATTGCAGACCATTGTTGTATGAAAATAACTGCAAAAAATAGCTTTGTATTCAAGTGATCTTCGTTTCATGTTTCACAAACTATCGGAAGCCTCACATCCACTGGTCTTTGTCGCACTTGGCGTCATGCGTCCACAGTATCTTAAATACTTAAGTATTTGTTAGTTAATGTTGACTGTATCTAGATCTAAGAAATTGAAGTTTTTTTTTTTTTCAATATACACTAATCATGGCAATACTCTTATATTTCATGATTAATTTTGAAACAAACATGGATGCATTAAGATATACACAAAGAGTAATGGAAGACTGTAAGAATTTTGGAATCAAAACCTGGATAATCTGTGAGAGCCGTAAAGAACACTTTTAGATTGAAATTATTCGACGGTTCACCCGAATATCTCAATCGGATACAACTCAGATGTTGATCAATTTCGAACTATGATATTATGTGTGTTTTGTGAAGTAGAAGAAGGAAATGAAAGTGTGAATGACCAAATGTTGATTTTCAGGAGTTTAGGATGAAACTGTCAAACAATAGTTTTCATTTTAAAACAAAAAATGACCCAAAAATTGCGCATATTTCCAACCAGGATATCACACGTGAAATTATGGAAAACATTTTCTAATGCATTTTTAATGAAACTCGACCCTGTCAGGGACTTTGTCCCTTGAATCTCGTCGGGGTCTACCGCCTCTTAGAACCCCTATTGCTTAGAGGCTTCGCCCCTGAAACATTACAAGGTTCTAATGCTGAAAATGACAATAAACTCAAACAAATATGTGCTCCGCACCTTGTAACTTTCTTGAGGATATAATGATCATATTGATCAACTGTTAAATCCAATTACATTAAAATATTTAACCTACATAATTATCAAGTTAAAAGGTGTAAATCATATTTACAATAGCAAAGGTTGCAAACATCATTCAAGAAATGTAATTTTTGATTTTTAACATGTCAATCTAAAGATACAAAGCACTTTTTATGTAAAATTTTATAACTAATTGAACAAGTTGTTGTCTTTGTTATGCTTGGCCATGGAGAGGGTGAAGCATATCAGTAGGAATGTTCCAATGCTTGACCTGTTAAAATTGAGCTCACATGAAATATTAGTTATTGCTATAATTCTTGTAACATGAATGTTAGGGGGTTAAGTAGCAGAGCATAAATAAGTAAATAAGTAACAAATCAAAATAAATGAATTTTAAGAAAGGATTAAGATGGATGGGCCGGCTTGGTTAAACAAATGTACAATATGAAAAGACGACTCCCAAATCAATTGGGGTCATAGAGCGTGAGCTCAATATTATAGTTCGGTTTATTCCAACCCTAAGACTGCGTTTGGTTGGAAGGTATAGAATGGCATGGAATGGAATTGAGAAACTAGTATAATTTTCAAGTAAATTATGTTTGAATGGGTAATGAAATATAAAATTCAAGTGAATGTTTCACCTCAAATTTCATTGGTTGTGAGATTTCAAAATCCTTCCACCTAGGGAATGATTTTGAAATCCCACAACCAAGGGAATTTGAGATGAAACATTTCCTTGAATTTTATATATCATCACCCACTCAAACATAATTTACTTGAAAGTTATACTAGTTTCTCAATTCCATTCCATTCCTTCCAACTAAACACACCTTAAGGGAGCGTTTGGTTGGAAGAATGGAATGGAATGGAATGGAATTGAGAAGCTGGTATAATTTTTAAGTAAAATTATGTTTGAGTGGGTAATGAAATGTAAACCCAAGGGAATGTTTCACATCAAATTCCGTTGGTTGTAGGATTTCAAATTCCCTTTCTAGGTGGAAGGATTTTGAAATCCCACAACCAAGGGAATTTGAGGTGAAACATTCCCTTGGGTTTACATTTCATTACTCACTCAAACATAATTTTACTTAAAATTATACTAGTTTCTCAATTCCATTCCATTTCATTCCATTCTTCCAACCAAACGCTCCCTAAGTTTCTTATTCAAAACTTTATATTTAATTTGTATTGGTAAGTATCTTTAACACTTCTGTCCAATTTCAAATTTTAGACAGCTCTTAAAAAAGCACCACATCTAAAAACGGCCTCCCGTGGAGAAAATTTTGATGGAGTATTAACTTTTTTAATTTCTTTGGATCTTAAATAGATAACGTGTATTAAAGAATACTATAGCAATAATGTAATTATTTTTTATAACTTAAATTAAAAGTTATAATATAATGCATGATCGATGATGATTAAAAATCAATACAGAAGCCGGTTGTTCTTACAATGTGGCAAAGAAGAACAAAACTCTTGCAGGGTTGATGATCGATGTTTGTTTAAAACTACTTGATCTTTTTCCGATGAGTATGTTTTTCGTTGATGTTTCGGTAGCGGCGGTCGTAGTAATGATGCTAATTTGGTGTTGGCTTTGCGGCTCGACGAACCCTATGGCTTCATGTATCAATTTTTCTACCATATGTTTAAATACATAGTAAGAAGGGTGTATATTTCAGAAACAATATTATAGTGAGAACTATATAAAGATGTCCATAAAGTTTTATTGAAATAGGTAAAATTCAAAATAAAATAGTTTATTGCTCTCACTATCGTGTTGTTTTAAAATAATTTTTAAACATATAATAATTTACATTCATTCTGATCAATTACATAATAAAAGCTAGAAGAATTAATAGTGATTCTCGTAGTATTTATATTGGTTGTTAATTGAATAAGTAAAATTAAAAATAGAAAAGAAGCCAACTCTTCCACCGCAAACGTAACAAATAAGTCAAGTTAATACATGTGCAATTGGGATCATATGGATAGGGACAGAAAGGAATAATTTTTGTTTGATTGAGTTGAACTTTATGTAATTAAATAATAATAAATATTTACGGGAGAAATTCGTTTGATTTAATATGCGTATTAAAAAAGAGAAGAAAAAAATGTTTTATCATCTCTAACAAAATAAAATACGCTCTATATGCAAAGTTGCAAACAGATGAAAAAAGACTAATTTATAAATAATAATATAATAAGTCTACTTAACATGAAACATTTACTTAAATAATAATTACCTTAACATGCAAATAAGTAGATTCACGTGTTATTTTTTTTTAGATAATTGTATTCACGTACATATAAATTAGCTTAATTAACATGAAATAACAGGCAAATGAGTCGATTTAATGAAAGGAATTATTTTAAGTTAGTATATAGTATGTGAAAGATTTAGTTACTTAATTACGTTAGCAAGCAAATAAGTATATTTAAAATAAAATGTTGTACTAATTAACTAAGTACGGATATAACAAGCCGGGATAACATAATTGTATTATTTTACTAATTACGTCCTATGTAAATAAGTCGATTTAACATGAAAGGTTTAATTTAAAAAGTTGTGTTAACAAGCAAATAAGTCTTTTTGGAATTATTTTACGTTAACGTATATGAAACACTATATTTACATGATTACATTAACACGCAAATAAATCTATTTGACATGAAACGTTTTATGTAAATAATTACGTAACATGTAAATAAGTAAATTAACATGAAAGTTGAAAGTATTTATTTAAAATTACGTTAACAATAACAAGCAAATAAGTGCATCTAACATGATTTTTTAAAAATAATAATGTTTAACGTATAAAAAATCAATTTAACGTGAAACGTTTTATTTAAATAACATCACATGAGTGGATTTATTTAGCACGAGAGGATTTATTTGTATAATTACGTCAATTGTAAACATGTAAATAATTTTTGCTAAAAAATATTTTTATTTTTTATTTTTTGGGCGGGATTTTATAAAGTGATTTTATGTTTTAATCATGATAATAAAACAAAATAAATCAGTCATATGTTTATTTTGTAGCACATTCGCATCATCTCCATCTAGGCTACATCTAAAATTGTTCATATATACTCATCATATTAAATTTATAATTTTTTGATAAATAATTTGACTTTATAAAATTTCCATAATAAATTGCTAATTTAATATTATACTTTTTAAAATGCAATTTTATTAATCAGCAGCCTCACTATCAAGTAGCTAGAAGAGGAAGGATACAACAATAAAATACAACAGTCTTTTTATATTAATCCTAATTTCTTTCTAAAAATAAATAAGGTTTCATTAAAAATACTTAAATGAGACTTAATATTTATAAAAATAAATTTTATTTTGTAGCTAATCAATGATAAAACTAAAAAAATTAAAATGTATATAAAGAGCTTTATGGATATTAATGAACAATAAAATCATTTGTCTCTTCATACTATTGTTTATAACTTAAATATGTTTGTTGTATATAATAATTTTATTGATTTGTTATGTATATCATATTTTATTGATATGTTTTCTATTACTTCTAATGTGATTTTGCTACTGTCTTATCTTATCCCTTCTTCTTACCACCCGGCTCGGGGCTGATCATTCAATTCAGTCAATATGTGATTCTATACGACATATATAATGTAATCTATTATAGAGTTATCTAGTCAAGTACTAGTTTATTGTTATAATTCTCTTGAAAGAATATTATTTATTGTAGTTATCCTAACTAAAAACGCCCTACCTTGATGGTCCATCTTACATTTAATATAAATTTTTTTAAATATTTTGTTTGTTTGTCTTTCTTGATATAAATATCTATGCACCCGTCGACTTAATTAATTCACAATTGC
Source organism: Flaveria ramosissima (assembly GCA_025215565.1). Lineage (NCBI taxonomy): Eukaryota > Viridiplantae > Streptophyta > Magnoliopsida > Asterales > Asteraceae > Flaveria > Flaveria ramosissima. The sequence goes on along the minus strand of JACVEC010000104.1, from coordinate 10,017 downwards.
TTGTTTAAATAATACTAACTTTTTTGTTAAATAAAATTATTTTTAAAAAATACTCATTCCCTCTTGGGTGCTATAATGAAAATCGATATAAAAGTATAATTTATTATTTAAATGTAGTTTAAGTAAATAATGTCACCTTTAGGTGAAAAGATAGCATCCTTCCCATTGTCAACGCCTGGATTACTCATCTTCTTCTCTTCCCCTTGTTTGGGTAAACTCCTTGGCAACTAATAATTAGACAAATAAAACACAAAGATTACATTTGGGTGAAAAAATAGAAATTAAATTAAATTAACCAAACAAATATAATTAAAAGGCCCAATCAATCATTTAGCAGTGATCCAAGACTTATTTATTATTATGATGTTTATTTCACTTGTTACAAGTTCTAGTTTTGATAGTTTATAAAATAGGTATTTACGGTATGCTTTGGTTAATTTTAACAAACCCTTGTTTTGATATTAACTATGGTTTTGGTAATGAACAATGAAATAGGTAGGCTGGTTAGCTTAGCCATCCCTTATTAAGGAGCGGTTTTAAACAGTATTTTCTTTTTACAATTGTTAATTTGTATTATTTGTTTGAAATGATAAAGATAATAAACAATATGATAATTCGTAATTTTTTTTTTTTTGTGAAAACAATAATGGTTAATTAGTTGATTTGATACATGACTGGTTTCAAATTTCAAATCGTCAGCCGAACCATTAACCTGTAAACCGTCAACTAGTTGTAGCAAACTAGCTATTTGCTTCTCTTTCAACAATCGTTACCTTTTATGATTTTAACGGTTTATTAACCCCCTAATTTTTCATAAAACAATTGCATTTCATGGATCAATACTCCTTATTAAATATGTTTACATGTAAAGAAAGTTCTTTAAAAAAATAGATAAAAAGAAATTTCATAATATGATATATATTTCAAATAGAACTACGTAAAAGCCACTTAGTTAGTAATTGATAGTCTAATAATAAGAGTAAAAGTTTTTAAAAACCACTAAAACTAATTGAAGGTTGCTAAAATAAGGTATTGTTAAAAAGAAAAAAAATTAACAAGATCACCTTCTTTGTTTCATCATCTGTAACAGAATAGAACAAGAAAGAGAGTAACCATTAATTTTGACTAAACAGAGAGTCAACCCAATTCTTGAATGTTACGAAGATTTTAATGTAATTTAAACAAGTTCTTGGTGACACATAACTCATAAGAGCACAAAAAAAAATTCTTTTTACGGTTTTGTCGATTACCAACCTTCGGTTTTGTTTCTATCGTAAAACCGCTGCGCTTGATGGTTTTCGTGGCGACAGGCGGTGGCCGGAGGTGGAGGGATGGTGGTGGAGATGGAGAAGCAGGGCCGGCCCAATAGTATAACAGGCCCAAACTAGGGCTTGGGCCTCCCAAATATATAGGGCCTCAAATTTTAATGATTTTATACGTGGCCCAATAAATTCAACTGGCCCAATAGCCCCAATAGCCCACAACATAAACAGCCCTACATTCTAAAACAACAAAAAACTACTCAATCGGGATGAAATTGCAAGCGGCGCCCAGACTTCCCACTTTCCCAGGCCAGTCGGCCACGGGCCACCCAGTCATCGCCTTCGCCGGCGGCCGCCGCCCGCCGGCCGGCGACTCTTCGCTTCTTCCATCGCCGACTCTTCGAGATCAACAAGCATTCAATAACGGTAACTTGAAATCGTCAAATAAATCCTCAGTTCGGCACTTCGGCAGTTCCTCACTCGCCCCTTTCGATTCACTGATTCAGCCTACGAATTACTACTTGATTTGCGATTTTGGTATTTGGATTTTGTAATTTTTGTGGAGCGAAGGGTTGGGGTTAACTGTTAAGAAGAGCCGAAGGGGCCAAGTTGCCAACTGCCGAGTGCAGACTGCGAAATTGGGTCACTCGGTTGACGGTTGTCGCCTCTCGGGTTGGGGTTAAGACTTAAGAAGGGCTGAAGGGTCACTCGGTTAAGAAGGGCCGAAGGGGTTTAAGGGAGGCACTCGGATTTTGCAATCTGCAGAGTTGGAGACTTGGAGTTCGACTGGCACTGGCACTCGATTTTGCAATCTGCAGAAGGGTCACAGGTTAGTTTTCTGATTTATTGTCTTATTGATTTGTTATTTTGTTTATGATTTGATTATTTGTTGACTGTTTTATCTAAATTAGTTATTACTTATTAGTTTGATTATCACATTGCTTGAAATCTTGAATCTGATTAGTTTGCTTATTTCATTAGGCATTAGTTTATCTGATTAGTTTCACATTGCTTGAATCTGATTAGTTTGCTTATTTCATTAGGTATTAGTTTATCTGATTAGTTTCACATTGCTAATTGCTTGAATCTGATTAGTTTGATTATTTCATTAGGCATTAGTAGTTTATCGAAATTATAACTTAGTCTCTTAGAATATATAACAATGTCAAACCGAATCCGTAAGTTTGAATGTGGTGCATCAAAAAGGGATAAAAGGCTAAACGAGAAGCTTTAAATGAATCACTAAAAGGATCAATGTTAAAATTCGTAACCACCAACGTCTAATAAAACGATGAAAACCTTAATGAACCTACGAATAATGATAAAATTTTGAAATCTTAATGAAATCCTTGATGACCCTACAAATAATGATAAAAACTTTAAAAATCTTGATGAAAATCTTGATAACCCTACAAATAATGATTAAAAATCTGATTAAAATCTTGATAAAATCTACAAATAATGATAAAAACTTTAAAAATCTTGATGAAAACATTGATAACCCTACAAATAATGATGAAAACTTAGAAAATCTTGATGAAAATCTTCATGAGCCTACACATAAAGATGAATTTACAAATAAGAATCATACTAAAAAACCTTTAAATTATGTTGATCCTAGTCAATGGAATAATTTAGTAATAATTTTAGAGATTTACTTGTAGAAAAAGGTCCGGTTAAAATTTTTAATGATAAATTTCAAAAGACGAATTTTCAAGAAGCTTTAATAATTCTTTTTATATGCAAAATTACCTAATGGAGAAAATATGAAAGAAAATGGTTGATTTATTCTATAGAGCTTGATAGAGCATTTTGTTTTTGTTGTAAGTTATTTAATGTAAATCAATCAAGTACAAGTAAGTTAGCAACAACGAAGGTAGTAACGATTGGAGAAATTTTTTTCTAAACTAAGAGAACATGAAAGAAGTAATATACATATTATGAATATGAGAACGTGGATGGATCTAGAGATAAGATTGATGAAAAATAAGACAATTGATAAAAATATTCAAGATCAAATAAATAAAGATAAGGAGCATTGGAAAAATGTACTAAAAAGATTATTGCCGTTGTGAAGAAACTTGGTAAAAAAAATGAATCATTTCGTGGGAGTAAAGAAAAACTTTTTGAAGAAAACAATGGTAATTTTTTAGGTGATATTGAGATGATTGCAGAATTTGATCCGGTAATGCAAGAACATATTCGACGTATTAAAATAATGAATTCATAATCATTACCTTGGACACAATATGCAAAATGAACTAATTAGCTTATTAGCAAATGAAATCAAAACAAAAATTATTAGTAAAGTTAAGGAAGCTAAATATTTTTCAATTATACTTGATTGCACTCCCGATACAAGTCACAAAGAACAAATGTCCATTATCTTACGATGTTTAGATATGTCATCAACCCCAATACAAGTTAAAGAATATTTTCTAGAATTTTTAATAGTAAGTGATACAACAGGTAAGGGTCTTTTTGATGTTATTATTGAAGAAATTAATAAGATAGGACTTGATGTAGATGACATTAGAGGACAAGGTTATGATAATGGATCAAATATGAAAGGAAACACCAAGAGTGCAAAGACGATTATTGGATGTTAACCCTAGAGCCTTTTACACACCATGTGGTTGTCATAGTTTAAATTTAGTAATTAGTGATATGGCTAGTTGTTGTAGATATGCTAAGGATTTTTTTGGAATAACACAACGTATTTATACAATATTTTCATCATCCACTAAAAGATGGGATATATTACAAAATCATATACCTAAGCTAACTCTAAAATCATTATCTCAAACACGTTGGGAAAGTCGAATAGAAAGTGTTAAAGCAATTCGATTTCAAGCTCCACAATTAAGAGAAGCTTATTGGACTTATATGATGAGATTAATGATGCAGGACTTCAAAGTGAGGTTAAGACCTTAATTATGAATGAGTTTGATAGTTTTGGATTTTTATTAGGAATGGTTATTTGGTATGACATTTTATATGCTATTAACATAGTTAGTAAAACCTTACAAGCAAAAGACATGCGTATTGATGATGCTATAAATCAACTAGATGGACTTATTTGTTTTTTTAAAAAGTATAGAGACGATGGATTTGAAAAAGCTATGATTGTAGCTAAAGAAATTGCTTTAGAGATGAATATAGAACCTTTTTTCGTGATAAACGACTTATTCGTAGAAATAAAAAGTTTGATGAAAATGTTGATAATGAAACCATAAAAACACCAATTGAAAGTTTTAGAACGGATTACTTCTTATACATAGTAGATCAAGCTAGTTCTTCACTTAAAAGTAGATTTGAACAATTTAAAGAGTTTGAAACTACGTTTGGTTTTCTGTTTAGCATAGAAAAGTTAAAATCCGTCGACGAAGAAAATTTAAAAAAGAAATGTATTTTTCTTGAAAATACTTTGAAACATAATGATAATGTAGATGTTCATGGTGTGGATCTATTTCAAGAACTAAAAATGTTAAGAGAAATTATACACATAGAATTTGACACAATGATTGATATACTAAATTATATTAAAAACTTTAACTCTTTTCCAAATGCATTTATTGTCTACCGGGTTATTTTAACAATTCCCGTAACCGTTGCTTCTGCGGAACGTAGTTTTTCCAAATTAAAACTTATAAAAAATTATTTACGATCTACTATGTCACAAGAAAGATTAAACGGTTTAGCTCTTTTGTCGATTGAAAAAGAATTTTTAAACGATTTGATTACGAAGATTTTATTAAAGATTTTGCATCAAAAAAAGCTAGAAAAATAACTTAATCTAAATATAATTATACAAGCACAATAAATAACTTTAAAAAAAATTTTTAAACTCCGCCAATTATAAACTTAATAGTTTATTATTGCCGGTCCCAAGCCCGGATAAAGGAGGAGGGTTTATATCAATATTATTTTGAGGGCCTCATATTTTTTGTTCGCTTTGGGCCTCCAAAAACGTTAAGCCGGCCCTGTGGAGAAGAGATGAAAATATGTTGACACAAGAGATGTTTGGTTACATATGGATGTTTTTTTTTTTTGTTTTGGGCTTTCTGTTATGGGGATGATGAGTTGCTTTTGTCTTTATAGAGTTTGTTTATGATTTCATAAAGAGTAAAGAATACATAAATTGTAATTTGTATATAAAGTTATTGTGAAAAAGATTCTGTCATACGTTATAATAAAGTTAATTAATTTTAAAACATGTTTTGTCTATAGGTAATGGAGCAGATGATAAACGAACATTTATGGAAAAATATATAACGATATAAAAATATCTTGTAAAGTTTAATAATTTTAGAGTTAAATTCGGTTTATTTTATGATGATCGATAAAAACAAGCATTTTTCTTTTAATATTTAAAACATTAATTTAGGTTAAAGAGTTTTTATCTCAGTCCAAAGAAACCATTATTTTATTTCAATTTCAGTTAGGGGCAAGGAGCGCCCGAGAATGATATACGCTCGGGGGTATCTTCCTATTTAAACGAATTAATCGATGAAGAATCGAGCTGCTAGAATCAAAAGCTTCATCATTTGTTTACATTACAATCTAGTTTACCTCCAAATGATAAAACTTTTAGATTGAATTGAATCAAATGATGAAACAGTTAGATTGAAACTAATTATTTTTTTATTTTGGATGAAAATAATTGTTTTTGTCAATCTCGATGAGCAATATTGAATTTAACTCTAAGTATGAAAAATTATATATATATATATATATATATATATATATATATATAATATATATATATATATAATATATATATATATATATATCCATTGAAAACCATGTTATAAATGAAAACTACGAAAACCAAGGGTTACATATATGTAAGTACATGCTACAAAGTATACAACTAATAGTTACGTATATGTAGGGGTTATGTATATGTACGTACGTGTTAACAAGTGTACAACTAAAAGTTACGTACATATAACTCATACCAGGTACGTATACGTAAGTCGTTTCGTCATTATTGTCATTGCTTGGAGTTTAAACTAAATAATATATAATGAATTCAAAAAATAAAGTTGAATTTTACTAAAATATACTTTAAACAATGAAAAGGTCGAATCAATTAGAAATTATGTGATTGGGAAGTGGTGGTTTTCACGGTTTTTATTTATAAACATGGTTTTCATTTGATCTCTCCCCTATATATATATATATATATATATATATATATATATATATTATATATATATATATATATTATATATATATATATATATACACACACATGAATTATGATAGAAAAAAAATTATATATATGTACAAGAATACATAAATAAACTAATGAAAGAGTTAAAAGATCAGTAGTTTTAAAATTACATAAATAGCATTTTAGGGGTAAAACAACCAAACTGCAATTAACTTAACAAAACAAATTAATTTCGGTTAATGTAAATAAACTAATGAAAGAGCTAAAAGATCAGTAGTTTTAAAATTAAATAAATAGCAATTTAGGGGTAAAACAACCAAACTTCAATTAACTTAACAAAACAAGTTAATTTCAGTTAATGTAAAAAATAAAATCTACAACACACGGTTTACAATAAAGATAATCCACATGATTTTATATTTTAAATATAAAGGATTAAACACAATAAGACATATAAACCTAATAGATTTTTTTTCCAATTTTGACTTTTAAATTTGGTTTTTAACGTGTAAACAGTAAACCTTCATCACAAGATGCACCACTTTAATTTCCAATTAAACTGTCTGATGCGTAACAAATTGCTTTAGAATCCATTCTAAATCCTATTAACCTTCAACTACTAATTATCTTAATTTAGTTTGTTCTGCTTAACATTCTCATTGATATCAATGAGACCTTTGATATGCAAACACTTTACTAACAAACAAACAAGTCGTTTTCTAAGTTTTCTCGTTTATAAGTAGTTTTCTAGAGAATACTTCCCCGTGATTAAAAATATATAACATATAAATCAGTTACTATCTTGATATAACATAAATATTAAAAACTAATAAAACAACCAAAATGCATTGTAATAACTTATGATGTGACATAATTTGATTTGTTTCTTTTTGATTGTTTTGCTTTGTTATATATTTCCTAGATTAGTATCGTAAGTTATGTCTTTACAATCATTTGTATTTAGGTGAATCTTTTTTTATCCAACTTTTTGTAATGATTATTATTTGTTCATTAGACGTTTGACGCATCAACATTTTCTTTCTTCCTGTTAAGTTTTCATGGGATTCATGTCGTCTAGTAAGAAGAGTTTAAAGATCAAAATATATGATCAGAAATATGAAACATCACATATACTTCAATTCACTTTGCTATGAAATCTTAATGAGTTGGAATAGTTTTTATTAAGTGTAATCTATTGTTATCTGACTTTATAAATATATCGCGTCATCCTATTTCATGTTGGGTGTTACATGTAAGTTGTTGATTCTAGTGTATAGTATTTATTTTTCTCTAGATTTCATTTATTCTAAGAACGAGTCCTACGTATTGTTGATACTTTAAACTATTGTTTGAATGATTTTGTTACACGTTAAATATGCTTATTTGTAGAGGTTAAAGGTAAAACTGCTACTATGTGATTTCCTTTATGTATTCACGTTACTACATGTGTTTGGCGTACGTTATAAAACAAACACGAACAAGCTCTCTTCTATTCGTTTGATTCCTTTACAACTCTACGCATAAATTATCTCCTCACCCGATTTTAGTTTTTGAATCACTTAATACGAACTCCAACAAAGTTTTTTTTGTCAAATGAGAAACAAGAACATATATTCATCACATTAACAAACAAACTTCGGTTTAACCGAGCTTCGCAAGAACATCATTAAGAGTAGATACAGCCGCAGCGTAACTCTTCTCCGCATCGGCCGAGCTTTTGATCTTCGCCGCATAGTCCAACTGATCATCCAAACAATAATAGAATCCGAACGTCAAAGGTCAAACAAAAGGTTATGCTAAACGTACTCTATCAATTTACAACCACTAAAAACATATATATGTGCCTCTATGAGACATTTATGTGACATATTGGTGGTTTACGAGGCGTATACAAGGTCCATTATGATCACAAAATGTCAAAATCAATCAAATCAACACGAGAAAAAGACTTACATCCGCCATATTCTGGAAAAGCTTTCCGGTGAGGTCTTTGAGTTCTTTCTTTTGGTCCTTCGGTTTCGCTGCGATCACCGTGTTGAGGTCGAAACGAAGGTACTCCGACTTCAACCGAAGGTCGTTTTGGACATAAGGCCATGCCTTCTTGTCAATGAACTCTTTCACATTAAGTATTTCTTTCGCCGATTCTTTAGCGCGTGCGGCCGCCTCGGCTGGCGGCAGTGGCTGGAGGTAGAACCGGTTCTTCAATGGCAATTCAAGGTCCCTTGCCTGATCGGAGTTCAAGGTCCCAGCTGCCAATACACATATTTTCATCCCATATGTTTTATTTGAGACAAGTACAATAATAATGATACAATGGAAAGTATATAATTATCTTTTATACTTACAAAAACAATTAGTTACGGTGTTAGGTAATTAACCGCCAGTGATACTCATTTGTTTGGTAATGAAAAGACTAAATGGAAAAATGAAATGTAATTTACTGTTGACGGTGATACTCATTTGTTAAAGAAACTACGATAAAATGAAAATCATGCTAATGATACTTATTTGTTTAGTAATGAAAAGTCGAAATGAGAAATGAAAGTTATATACAAAAGCGGTTGAAATTTTTTTGAACAACAACACATAGATTATCTTGGATAAAATGAGCAACGCCTAAATAATCGATGATAAATTGTCAACCGTAATATTTAAACATACAACATTTGATAAATGTTGGAGTGAGAAAAACCACTATCAAATTCACTATTATTCACTTTTATTTACTCATTTGTTTAGTAATGAAAAGACTACACAAAAAAATGTAAGTTCTCATGTAAATTATGTCGAGATAAATCACGATAAAAATAAGTTATCGGAGACTTACGAAGTCCACCGGAAGGCGGCGGGGGTGGGCCGAGCTTGATCGGCTTAGCATCAGCAAGCACGGCCTGAACAAAAGAACCCGAGGCCAGCCCGGTGGCAATGAGCCCCAACACAGCTCTACGGCTGGTCTCGTTGTCAGCCTGTGAGGCTCTGACAACGAGCCCAGTCCTGGCAACAGCGGCTCGACCGTTTCCAACCGGGGCTAAACGGGTCGAGCCGTTGAGCTGGAGGCTACCTTCCAAGACAGCTAGAGAGGAACCACGTAGGCCGGACATTGATGCCACAGATTGAGCCATTGTTCGGTTGTGTTGGTTGTGTTATTGGACCCTTTTTTGTTATGAGTGGAGAAAATAATATGTGATGGTTTAACACCTTATCTTTGAAGTGCATTTTTTAAATGGATAATATGGATATGCTTTTGACCAATGAGCTTTCGAGTTTTGGACAACTTGGATGAGGTCTTGTGTGACACCACTAGCAGTTTGACACGTGGATTTTAAATGAATGGGCTCATATGACTAGACCCAAATTAGTACTTATAATTTCTAAACCTATTTTTATCTGATAATCACGAATCTTATAATTAGTTTAAGAACATTAATCTATATTACGTGATACGTGAATTGTAATCGTATATTTACTTTCGCTTACGTATATGATTTATACTTTTATTAACTATACCTAAGAAACAAGTATTACGCGAAGTACAACTCGTGTATCAACTTTTTGTTAATGTATCATCAACAACAA
>JACVEC010000103.1:0-104279 GCA_025215565.1 Flaveria ramosissima | reverse complement strand
ACAACCACAGCTACAACCACAACCACCACGAGAACCACAAAGATAACCACAACCACAATCACAACCATAACGACAACCACAACCACAACCACAAAGAAGATATTCGCAACAAAGACCACAACGACAACGACAAACGCAACGACAACCGCAACAACAACCATAACCAGAACCATAACCACAACCACAACCACAACAACAAAGACGATATCCGCAACAAAGGCCACAACGACAATGATCAACAAAACGACAACGACAACCACAACCACAATGACAACCACAACCACAACCACAACCATTACAAAAACCAAAAAAACCAATCACAACCACAACCACATTCCCAACCACAACCACAACCACAACGACAACCACAATCACAACCACAACAACAACCATCACCACAACCACAACCACAACGAAAACCACAACGACAACAAAAACCACAACGACAACGACAACGACAATCACAACCACAAACACAACCACAACGACAACCACAACCACAAGACAACGACAACCACCATGACAACCACAACCACAACCACAGCAAACACCACAACCACAACCACAACCATAACCACAACCACAACCATAACCAACACCACAACCACAACCACAACCATAACCATAACCACAACCACAACGACAACCATAACGACAACCATATTTACAACCACAATGACAACTGCAACCACAACCAAAACCACAACCACAATCAAAACCACTACCACTACCACTACCACTACCACAACCACAACCACAACCACAACCACAACCACAACCACAATCACAACCACAACCACAACCTCGACCACTACCACAACCACAACCACAACCACAATCACAACCACAACCATAACCACAACCACAAAGACGATATGCGCAACAAAGACCACAACGACAACGACAAACACAACGACAACATTAACCACAACCATAATCACAACCACAATGACAACCAAAACCACAACCACAACCACAAAGACGATATCCCCAACAAAGGCCACAACGACTGTGATCAACAAAACGACAAAGACAATCACAACGACATCAACAACCAAAACCACAACCACCATGACAACCACAACCACAACCACAACCATTACCAAAACCACAACCACAATCACAACAACATTTGTAACATCCGGCATTTTCAAGTTATAAACCCGAACCCGAACTAAAATCGAACTATCTTACGATATGAATTTCTTTATTTAACTTATTTTTTTATATTAATGAATTATATAGATTAGACGTGTAGTTTAAATTGATTTATTCAATTTATCATTTAAACAACTTATAATAACTTGTTGATTTTATAATAATTCTTTTTCATAAAATTATAAACTTTATTAATCATGCTACAACAAATAACTAAATGGAAAAGACTTATTAAAACTTATAAAGTTATAAAATGAATTTTATTATACTTATAAAGTTTTATAAGTAATTATGAATTTTAAATATTGAAAATAAGTAATCAAATTATAAAGTTACAAGTTTTATAAAAGTTATAAAGATTAACAAATAAATAATTTGATTGATTATTCAAATTGGTTTTATAAAGTCTATAAATATTTTATAAAAAGTTGTTAAAATTATAGTCTTCAAGAATTTAAATTTTAAATTATAATTATTCTTTTATTTTAAATTTTTAATTTTATATTTATTTCAAATTCCAATCATAACCCCCTTTTAAAAGACTTATAAATCACCATTAACACCATTCATAACCTCCTCCTAACCTCAAGTATAAAAGCAAGGCTTAGGCCTCACTTTTCATTTGCTCATTCTCTAAAAACCTCACTCTCATATCTTTCTTTCATCCATTGGTTATGATGAATTTGAAGAATTTTATTTTACAAGAAATTTCAAGAATTCTTAATACTAAGGTAATCCTTTATGGTTTTATATTATACATTTTAATCATCCTAACATTCAATTGTTCTCATGACTTTATGTTCTTACTATTATTCTTTCTTCTACCAAACCTCTTTTTATTTTAATAATTATCATTTGATCATTAACATTTTAATAATCACTAATCTTATAATAATCACTAACATTCCTAAATTAAGCTAACAACACACTAACATAAACAAAGAATCCCGTTTGCATATGGACGGCTATGCCGCCGCATTCGGTTATTCTGCAAGATTATTGTTCTAAATGATGGCTATGCCAAAGTCTTAGAATATTTTTATAACTCAAATGAAGACTAATATACCATATATAACATAATAAATTGTTCTAACCCCGTTTCATGTATTAACAATTTTAAAGTGCACATAAGTGCCTTACAATTCTGGCAATTCTTACTAAATATAGTCATACTAAATTTGGGTAAACTCAGACTCCAATGTTAAGTTCATTGAATTACCTTTCCAACGACAGTTTATACGTCTTCAAACTCAATCGGACGACTCAACAATAGCCTTCACAAAATAAGTGCGCATTTCAGCACCTTCTGTCTTGTGATGCTTGTTTGACCTATTTAAAGATCTTTTCATAAAAATGTTTCTGAATGAAAGTTGTCCGGAGACTTTGAACTAGTCAAGTATAAATTTTTATAATTTTATGAAACCGTTTGCTATTTTTAAAACCTGTTCAAACACATACCAAACATTCTGTCCAGAATCTAAAATTGATGCAATAATCCTTTTTCAATCTACCTTTCGCTTTTTAGCATTCTCTAAACGTTCTAACTTCTTGTAATGAATTCCAACATCAAGTTATTGTTTTTCTATCATTTAGGAGATCACCTTTGACTCTTGACATCCAAGCTTTCTTATGTACTCTACAATCATCACTATACTTGTGAGTTTTCCATGTGAGTATTTCCATACCCCTTTTTGCTTATTTTCACACTTTGGGGTGAAACATGTTAACTTATACTTTGCACTTGTAAACTTATTTGAGACTTGTAAACTTTATGGCAATTCATCATGTAAGTTGTGGTTAGTTGAACTTTTGTGGTTACCATGTTATGGCGTTATATGTACAATCATTAACTATTGCTAGCCCAGCGAAGTCATAGATCTATGGGTAAGACAAGCCTGCTTGGTTGATCCAAGTACACTTAGCTGATCGTATATACTTTTAACGTTTGAGACTTGTAAAACTTTGTCGAGGTTTGATTGTTGCATTGTTCATAACATCCCTAATCACTTTATTCACTAACTTATGACTTGAATTGCCATCTTTTATATACTTATGTATTGAAAACTATGGAATGCTCACCAACATTTTTATGTTGACCTTTTATTTTTAACATGTTTCAGGAATACCTCAAGTTTGTGATCTACTCTTTGAAGCTTGCACATCTAGGAATGGACCTAGATAAATAATAAAATAAGAATGATTTGTTACATTTTATGTTATGCTTTTATTCTTTTTGAGACTTATGTTTGTAATGTTACAATTGAAACTTATGTTTAATTATATTTGGATTATTAATAGCGTTATGTGGCTGTGAACGATCTTAACTCTCACTCCTCGACGTTTCCGCCGTCAAGGTTGGGGTGTGACAGATTGGTATCAGAGCCCATAACTATAGGGATTTAGGTTATTAGAAATGGTGACCTAGACTATAGTTGCATGAACCTCATAGAAAGATTCTTATACCTTTGTGCTTACATGTTGTTTGCATGCTACATAATGCTATGCCTTTTGTGCAACTTGATGCCTTAGCATAGGATTGCCTTATGTATGCTTAAACTTAGTTACTTGTCTCCCTAAACTTAACTTTGACTCTTTGACCCTCCCCGACAAATGAACTTCCTAAACTTATTCTCAACGACATGTGGAATCTACACTTATCGTCGTGGGTTCAATTCCTTAGACTCTATGTCTAATCTATGAAAATCTCATCAAGGTTTTGATTTCATAAACTAAAGAAATTTGTGTGACACATAGACACCTGTATTCTGGATTTCCTGGCAAAAGGCCTTCGGGCTAAGGCAAGCATATCGTATAAATCTCATTGCGAGACCAGTTATGCTTACCTGGGGATTTCTGGGATGAGTGATAAACTATGGTCAACATACACAAGTCTCTAAGGCAAATGGGTCAATTTACCTTGACGTGTCAACGATTCCAAATGGTAATGCGTTACCAAATGGAACCATCCTCTTTGTATCTTAAAAATCCTTGATTTTCTTGAACTGGTTTATCACCAAAGTTTCAATATCTCCTCATTTTAACATATATAATGTTCCTGTTAATATTGAACCCATTCTACATTTCAACTCCTACATTTAAACATCGCTACACGTTGGGCGTTTCATGTATCTATTTCTATACCTTGACCAACGTGTGCATGACTCTTAATATATCCAAAGATATTGGGAATCTAAACCGAATGGCCTTCAAAAATTTAAACCGTTACTTATGGTTCTCAAGTCTTCTTAAGGATGTGTCCCATAACTAAGAACATGAAATGTTGTAGGTGGAATTCCAACATCTCGGGATACTTTGTCTAGGCAAAGTGTAAATGGTGATTTGACTCGATCATTGAATCCATTTACTTGACTCGAAACCCTTGAGATGAGTGATCGCTTATAAGTACGCATGTCTTTAATAAGGTTATGGCTGATCTCATATCTTGAGAAGTCCATGTATTCCCTTCGATTGTGAATCGAATGTTCACATCTCATTATGATGTCGAATCATTCTTGTCCTTGATTTTGCCTTCCTGATTTAAATTATTCAAGATTTGAACACCATCATAACAAATTCTATTATCTTGAACTTTGATCTTAAGCTTGTAAGCATGATTTTTCCTTTTGTTACATTGATGTAACTTGAAATTTTCCGAATTTCTAATTGATATTATTTTCCTTTCGTCGTTAAGTCAAACTCTGTACCGTCTGCACCGTGAGAGATGCAAGTGTTTGCAAGTCAACTATGACTAAGAACACCCGTATCTCCTAAATGATTCTAACTCATCAAAACGGGGTGATTCCCTTACTTTGATGATTCTCTATTCGTTTCGATAAATGGTTTCCAATTGTGATTTATAAAATTTCATCCTCTGGATCGGGGTGATTTCCTTATCCCGAGGATTGACTTCAATTATTTTCTTTGGAATGGAATTTCACAAATGACATGATCTCACCAAAATAGGATTGAAACCCGTACTTTGGTGACAAATGTCAATCTTCGATTGTTTTTTTTTGCTATTATGAAATTCAATCATCAAGATAGGCGTGAATTCCATACCTTGATGATAATATCATCCTTATGAATTGTATTTGTTCAAATGAGACGACTTCATCAAAGTAGGAGTGAATTCTGGATTTTGATGAAGAAGTTCATCTTGTTATATTTTGTTTTTGTAAAACTTCACCGTTAAGATAGGAGTGATTTCCCTTACCTTAATGGTGAGTTACCTCGTCTTGTTTCTGTGGATCCTCAACAAGGAGTTGGGATCAACTTTTTGATTGGTAAGTTAGTGGTCATACCTTGGGAATACACCATCAAGTTAGGAGTGAAAACCACACCTTGATGACTATTCTCATTTCTTGATCTCCAACTTACCAAGGTTTTAATCAAGTGACAAGGAACATGTAGTAACTTGAAGGGTGAACCAATGTTAGTGTTTGGACCTATCAAGCCAAAGCATGATTTCTAACTTGAAAGGAGACCCGATCACTCTAGGTTGATTTTGGTTCCGAGCTTGGAGCATTTGAATTCTTAAATCGATTTCTCTCCCTTTATCTTCATGTTTTGACTCGATCTAGCTACATCGAACCATTTATTTCTTACTTATCAACTTTCATTTTGAGTTATCATCAACATATGATTGTGGGATGGTAGCCTTCTTAAACAATCTTTCTACTAAATAAAGGCATTGTCAACTTGTGTTCATGTCTTTCTAGACACATAATGTTCTCAGATGTGCTTATGGGTATGATGAACCGCGTGTGCAAGCCGTACTTAGAAAACTATTTGCCGTTGCCTTTGTCGTTGATATTCTGAATTGTTTAAATTCCAATCCGATCATGAATGACGTTTTTTGTTTAACTCTTTACCCATAATTAAAAATACAATTCCCATTATTTTGGATAACTTTGAACTCATAATTTTGAAAATCTCTAAATCTCCATCTTGTTTACGACGCACGAGACTTGTTATTCATTCCGATGTGGACAAAGATGATATGAATTTCCGTGATTGGTATTCATGGTTTGGCATAAAGGAATTGTTCACGTAGCTTGGTATATGTTCAAATTGCCTTGTACTTCTTGATGTCCTTTGGTGCATTATTGACCTATTGGCTTGTTTCTTCATTGATTTTGGCCTCCTAAATCTTAAACATTATCCCAAATCTCTTAACGACCCTTAATAATCTTTTCCAAATGACTTCCCCTCAAATCCACACTTATCCTGAAAATCTATTACAATGATGTCCTCATTCTGAATTGAATCTCTAACCTTAACGAACACAATCCTTATATCAGCGTTACACTAGTTAAGCTTGAAACCTTAATGGCATAAGTAGACAAGAATCAATCATCTAAGATCTATGTTAAAGTTATTACTTGAGAAGCTTTTATATTCCATCCAAAAACATCCTAAACTTATCTCTGAGTCTCGTGTCACACCAATACTGCGTGACAAAACCTTCCCGAATGTCTTGAACCATTTAAGGTACAAACATTTATTAATTAAAAATTTTAGATTAACAATCTTGTAACCTTTGTCAAGGAGCACATGAAATCATAAATAATGAACTTAACAAACTTAAGCATACCATCCCATCATAATTAAACTCATTTGAATTTAAACGTTCCAAGTGTCACTTGCGAATGTGTCATGAAATCCAAGTCTCCTCACATCCTTGAAATTAGTCTTCTTGTGATTAAATTTCGGGACGAAATTTCTTAAAGTAGGGGAGACTGTAACATCTGGCATTTTCAAGTTATAAACCCGAACCCGAACTAAAATCGAACTATCTTACGATATGAATTTCTTTATTTAACTTATTTTATTTATATTAATGAATTATATAGATTAGACGTGTAGTTTAAATTGATTTATTCAATTTATCATTTAAACAACTTATAATAACTTGTTGATTTATAAATAATTCTTTTTCATAAAATTATAAACTTTATTAATCATGCTACAACAAATAACTAAATGGAAAAGACTTATTAAAACTTATAAAGTTATAAAATGAATTTTATTATACTTATAAAGTTTTATAAGTAATTATGAATTTTAAATATTGAAAATAAGTAATCAAATTATAAAGTTACAAGTTTTATAAAAGTTATAAAGATTAACAAATAAATAATTTGATTGATTATTCAAATTGGTTTTATAAAGTCTATAAATATTTTATAAAAAAGTTGTTAAAATTATAGTCTTCAAGAATTTAAATTTTAAATTATAATTATTCTTTTATTTAAATTATTTAATTTTATATTTATTTCAAATTCCAATCATAACCCCCTTTTAAAAGACTTATAAATCACCATTAACACCATTCATAACCTCCTCCTAACCTCAAGTATAAAAGCAAGGCTTAGGCCTCACTTTTCATTTGCTCATTCTCTAAAAACCTCACTCTCATATCTTTCTTTCATCCATTGGTTATGATGAATTTGAAGAATTTTATTTTACAAGAAATTTCAAGAATTCTTAATACTAAGGTAATCTTTTATGGTTTTTATATTATACATTTTAATCATCCTAACATTCAATTGTTCTCATGACTTTATGTTCTTACTATTATTCTTTCTTCTACCAAACCTCTTTTTATTTTAATAATTATCATTTGATCATTAACATTTTAATAATCACTAATCTTATAATAATCACTAACATTCCTAAATTAAGCTAACAACACACTAACATAAACAAAGAATCCCGTTTGCATATGGACGGCTATGCCGCCGCATTCGGTTATTCTGCAAGATTATTGTTCTAAATGATGGCTATGCCAAAGTCTTAGAATATTTTTTATAACTCAAATGAAGACTAATATACCATATATTAACATAATAAATTGTTCTAACCCGTTTCATGTATTAACAATTTTAAAAGTGCACATAAGTGCCTTACTACAATTCTGGCAGAATATAGTCTTACTTCAACCGACTATAACTTGATCATAACAAACTAAATTTGGGTAAACTCAGACTCCAATGTTAAGTTCATTGAATTACCTTTCCAACGACAGTGTATACGTCTTCAAACTCAATCGGACGACTCAACAATAGCCTTCACAAAATAAGTGCGCATTTCAGCACATTCTGTCTTGTGATGCTTGTTTGACCTATTTAAAGATCTTTTCATAAAAATGTTTCTGAATGAAAGTTGTCCGGGAGACTTTGAACTAGTCAAGTATAAATTTTTATAATTTTATGAAACCGTTTGCTATTTTTAAAACCTGTTCAAACACATACCAAACATTCTGTCCAGAATCTAAAATTGATGCAATAATCCTTTTTCAATCTACCTTTCGCTTTTTAGCATTCTCTAAACTTCTTGTAATGAATTACAACATCAAGTTATTGTTTTTCTATCATTTAGGAGATCACCTTTGACTCTTGACATCCAAGCTTTCTTATGTACTCTACAATCATTACTATACTTGTGAGTTTTCCATGTGAGTATTTCCATACCCCTTTTTGCTTATTTTCACACTTTGGGGTGAAACATGTTAACTTATACTTTGCACTTGTAAACTTATTTGAGACTTGTAAACTTTATGGCAATTCATCATGTTAAGTTGTGGTTAGTTGAACTTTTGTGGTTACCATGTTATGGCGTTATATGTACAATCATTAACTATTGCTAGCCCAGCGAAGTCATAGATCTATGGGTAAGACAAGCCTGCTTGGTTGATCCAAGTACACTTAGCTGATCGTATATACTTTTAACGTTTGAGACTTGTAAAACTTTGTCGAGGTTTGATTGTTGCATTGTTCATAACATCCCTAATCACTTTATTCACTAACTTATCACTTGAATTGCCATCTTTTATATACTTATGTATTGAAAACTATGGAATGCTCATCACATTTTTATGTTGACCTTTTATTTTTAACATGTTTCAGGAATACCTCAAGTTTGTGATCTACTCTTTGAAGCTTGCACATCTAGGAATGGACCTAGATAAATAAATAAAATAAGAATGACTTGTTACATTTTATGTTATGCTTTTATTCTTTTTGAGACTTATGTTTGTAATGTGACAATTGAAACTTATGTTTAAATTATATTTGGATTATTAATAGCGTTATGTGGCTGTGAACGATCTTAACTCTCACTCCTCGACGTTTCCGCCGTCAAGGTTGGGGTGTGACAAAGAAACAGCAAGGTTGGCCTGAGAGGAAGAAAGAAGAAAAAAGAAAGAAGAAGCTGACCAACAGCTTAGGAGTGAAAGGATAGCTTTCCTAAGCTCTAGGGGATTCTCTCTTGAGGAATTGACTCCTCACAACAGTGACACGATCTTGTGGCTTGTCAAGAAAGAACAAGATCAAATGGAGAAAGAGAGAAAGAGAGCTTCTAAGGAATAGCTAAAAGAGAAGAAGAAGAAGAAGAAGAAGGAAGAAGAAGCTAAACTTGCGGCTGTCAAGAAGATGGGTGACAAAGCCTTGATGAAAGATTATCTCAGGGCCCATGGCTTCTCTGGCAGACAAGTGGGTCCTATATCAGAGAAGACCCTGCAGCGACATGTTAGTGACATCAAAGCTGACATTTGCTCAGGAAGAAGGAAAGAGATGTACAGAAGAGTACAGGGGATGACTTCTAGGCCAACGCCACAACCACAACCTCAACCTGAACCAATCCCTTTCCCTTTCCCCATCAAAACCGAGCCAACCACTGAGCCATACACTCCTGAACCCACACCATCAACCATACCCTCTTCCTCACAACAACCACCACAACTACCCATCCTCAAACCCAAAACACTCCCCAGAACCCAAACATCATCTACCCAACAGCCACCTAAGTCATCCTCTCAACCATCCAAACCTCTTTCCTTAAAGGAATTCAAGGAGATCAAGAGGAAGCTCATCAACTGCACCACCCTGTGCGACATCTCTTGTGAGGAGGGGTCCATCAAACTAACCTTCATTGATGGCTTCTCATGTTCCTCACAAGAGAAAAATTCCTTGATCTGCCTAGAGAAACACTAGACCAAGCTCTTAAACTCTTAGCAACGAACTCTGAGACTCTTGGGGAAGAATATAAGTTGTTGAGAAGAAAGCTGGTGACTTTGCTAGACACTAGGAAGGGAGACAAGCTACCATCTCAACCTCTCATTCCTAGAAAGAAGATCGTCCAGTGGAGGTTCGAAGACTCTTCTCACAACTTTGTTGTGGAAAGAGAGAATGGTGAAATCAACAAGCTCAATGCCTCTTCTCTATTACACTTATGCAGATTTGACATTGTTGAGTTAGGAAACCATTCTCCAATCCCTCCAACTCTGAGGTAGTTGCTTACATCAGGAATCATCTAAGCAGCCTTCATCTGGCTAAGCTGAATGCAAGAGTCAAGATTGAATAAGGGTTGAAGATGAGAGAGAAGGAAGAAGGAGAAGGGTCATACAAATGGTTAAAGGCCCTGAACTGGAATCCATAGTTAGATGGAAGTATGACTACAACTCCCGTCACCTAACTCTCTTCAGAGGGCCACAACAGAGGGTACATATCATTCAAAGTGACAGACTGGATATCCTTTCTACGAATGATTTGTGCAAACTTCTCAACACCATATCTGGGAAGAACAAGAAAACAAATAAGTATTTTTTCTACCTGATGCTGAAAGTTTTGAGAAGTAGAAACAAGTGAGGTTTTGGTAGCATCAGCCTAGGGGAGTTTGTTGGATCAAGTAAGGCTGGTGCAACCAAAACAAACACTTAGACAATTTTGGTGCAACTGATGAATAACTTCCAAAGGCAAAAGCAGAACTTTCGAAGGCAAATGCTGAGCATTCGAATGTCAAGTCTAAAAGAGTTTCCGAAGAGGAACTCTAACTTCTGAAGACAAAGTCTTCCATCTTCCGAAGTTCAACACTTAGAAGATTTCAAGACAGTGACTTTCGAAGCATGAAAGCCTGAAGAACAACTCAAGTCTCGGAAGAAGTAGCCTCTTCCGAAGTATAAGTGGCTTTGGAAGAACAAGTTCTTCCGAAGCCTATTAACCTTCGGAAGAACCTACTATGAACCAGTGGACATAAGTATGAACCCTCTGACATTCCGCTACAAATTAAATCTCTGATATACTGCATGGTGCTTTTCCCACGCCCATGTAGTTGACCGTACTTTATTCCACTGTTCATTTTTTATCAGTTAGTACAGTTACCAACTTTAGTTGTTGACAAAAGGTAAGTCATGGACATGTCATGACTACCAAATCTTAGATAGTATTTTGTCTAAGATTCCTTACTTCTAGTAATGTAATATTTGTCTAGTTGTAAGTTTCAGCTGGTATCAAAGTATATCCGGCTGTAGATAATAGTATATATAGTTTCTCATTGTAACTCATGTATTATGCTTGTAAGAGTCTTGTAACACTTTGAGTTGAGAAGTAATATATACAAGTATTTTGAAAAAAAACCATTCTCTCATGTTTTGTTTATTTATACTTAGTATATTATTATTAACTCTTAGAGGATTTCGCATCATCATCTATACGAGTGAGACTTAGTGAGTTTGAGAGACCATAATCGTGTTAAGTGAACAAACCCGATCCTGTAAATTTTATTCTTAACGTGTTTGTTACGAAAGTAATTGGGAGTGAAATTTGAATTAATTCCTTTAAATGAAGGATTTCAAAATCCTTTCAGATAGTAAAAGATTTCAAATTCCACCGACCCCCGCCTCTGCCACCGATCGCTACCTACCACCCCGCCCATCGCCAACAGACACTACCGACGACTTTGCCAACACCACCGACCTCCGACCACCGTCTCCGACCCAAACCGCCGCCGCTCCCAACCGCCGACCCCGACCGCCGCCGACCCCGACTGCCGTTGACGCAGTCCGACCCCGATGCACATGAGTGCCGACCACTACGGCCCTGACCTACGCTAGTCGCCGATTCTGCCCGCCGCCAAACCGCGTCGGTTTATGCGCACTCGACTGATTCTGCCGATTCACGACGACGGGCGTGATCGGTTGGTGGCGGCAGCGCGGTACAGTCGGTTTTCAAAAACGAGTGCGATTGGTGGTCGTGGTCGATTGTCGGCGGTGATTGCGGCGGCGAGCGATGGTATGTAGCGGCGATGATCAATAGTCATGGAGGTGGTGACGGTTTGCAATGGGTGATAAACTCTAATTTCTTTATAAGTGGTTTGTCACTATAAATAAATTTACAATTTAAATTCCCTTTATAGATTTCAATTCCACTGAATTTCAAATCCTTTGAAAACTATTGAATTCCAAATACAATTCCTTCTAACTCTAATTTCAATTCTGAAAAATTGCACGAACCAAATGCCCCTTTAGTTCTAAAACTCTAACTCATGATGAATTTTCTAACGGTCAACACAAATCAAAGCTTATTTGCTTGCAAAAGTCAATCAGGAGTTGGTCGGAGATTGGATGTCAATTGAAGTGGCTGGTCAATGCAAGTCTAATGATCAATTTGTTATACGATCAATTAATAACAGATATCATCTTGGTATTACTATGGATGTGAATTTGATTGTTGAAAATCACATGGAGACATAAATTTTTGTGATGGCATTTAGCACAAATGTAAGTCTAATGATCAATTTGTTATACGATCAATTAATAACAGATATCATCTGCTCAACTAAATAGTGGGAAAAAAAAGTTACATGTTCTT
The DNA here is from genome assembly GCA_025215565.1 of Flaveria ramosissima. NCBI lineage: Eukaryota > Viridiplantae > Streptophyta > Magnoliopsida > Asterales > Asteraceae > Flaveria > Flaveria ramosissima. Next base: position 91,473 of record JACVEC010000103.1, on the reverse strand, counting down.
TGCAAATGGTTTTGCATAAAGGAATAGTTCCTTAATACTTGTTGAAAATTTGAGTGTGGTCAAGGTTTATTAAAAAAATTGTTTCCTTATGGTTCTGCATAAAAGTTGAGGACTACTGCTCAAATTCTTATTCAGTGGTTAATAATATTGTTGTTGATTAGCTTAAGGACTGGGAAGCTACATTCTTGATGACAAGAATGTTTAGAGGGGAAAGTATTGTTACATATTAAATAACAAGGGGATTAATTGTAATAGTTTAATAGTATAGGATGCCACTTGATAGTTTTAATTGGATTGTACTTAATTCAAGAATAAACACTAATGAAGGTAGCTAATGATTTTGAAGTAATCTTCCATTTCTATCTGATTCTTCTTCTTCTTTATCTTTGGCTTAATATATAATTTTATAAATGTATTAAGAATCAAACAGAACAATAAAAGATAGATACCCACTTTTCATAAGTAATGGATACGAACTTATAAGTTGTCAAAACAGAGTCTTACAAGTTCTAATACACCCGCTGCAGCGCGTGGGTTTCACCAACTAGTTTTTACGATGTGTGATAGATCCCTAGTCTTGAAACACTCAATATATTAACGTATCACGCCTCGTGAATAACCTGGAACCATATCTATAAACTGAACGCTATTTCCAACCATCCATGTCAGCTTTTATCAGCACCTTCGTCAAAGTAAGAATAAGAAGCTCCTCTAACCCGAAATGCCAGTTGTTTTGAATGTTTATGCACACGCCGCTCATCAAAGCTTTCCCAACCTTCAAACTGAGATAATTATGTTATGTTTCATCGTTAATAAAACATGTAGAAATAATCATGTTTTTTCATCTTTAAAAGGATGTAGAAATAATCATGTTATATTTCTTCTTTAAAAACAAGTCAATCCGTTGTAGAATCTATGAATGATAGTGGCTTACCTCTCGAAGCATATCCATTGTTATTTCAGTGCCATGAAGGTCAAGGGTCGATAGTTGAGTGCAGTTTTTCAACAATGTTAATGGAAGTGATTTCAGCCCATTATTCTGAAGATGCAAAGCCTGCAACAACCAGTAGGTGAATGACAATGCAAGGTGACAATTCTCATATGAATTGATTGCTCAGGGTTATGTCTCATCTCTTAGGCGTCTAATAAAAAAACATTGCTAAAAGGGAAACAAGTCAAATAGGTCGTATTGTTCAAAAATCATCTTAGAGCATTCACATCAAGTTCTTTATCATTATCCTTATAATTACATTAAAAATCACTACTTTTTCTCTCCCCCCCCCCCCCCTATTAAATAATATTTTTTAATACTTTTATTATTAGTTTTTTCTCTCTCCTCCACTTACAACCACTTTCAAAAATATTAAAAATTTTATGAGGATTAAACAGTGATTCCGCAACAGTAACTTTTCTTTGTCCTCCACTCACAATCACTTACAACCATTTCTTAAAATATAAGGAACATACTCATATAACTATACGGAACCTACTGTGAATGCTCTTAGTGAGAAAAGAATTATTTGTATAGAGCCCAAGTTGGACTAGCATCACCAAAGTACATTGTCACAGCTCCAATTAAGAATGTCAATATGATAATCACTACGCTAATAAGTCATTTCATCACAACTCTATCCATCTGGTGCTAAAAATCCTATAGTAGCAGTCAATCTTCCAGAAATTCACAATAGAATTATAAACATGCTAACACAAACTAGAGCGTAAGCAACTTTGGGTTGCATTTAGCAGAAGTTGTGATTCTATAGGAGAATTCTTAGTCCTAGTAGAAAAAGACACACCTTAAGATATCTCAAATTGCTGAGAGTTTCTGGTAGCTCCATGAGAAGATTCCGTGAAAAATCAACCTGCATAACATCATAATAGATTTAATTCAGGTATCAAGGAAAGACGGATACTGTTACCAAATCAGTAGAGGTGGCAAGATGGGCAAATCGGGTTGAAAAATACAATTCTAGTACGACTCGAAACTAGTCACATCCGAAAACTATTTTCTTTTGCCTATAACTTAGTTCTTTTACCAAAATGTTAATACAATAACTATGATTACAGATACAATATCACTACAATGAAAATAACTTAATCTTTTAATTAAACGATTTGGAAGGATGTGTGCATCAAAAATAGACAGACATTGGGCACATTCCATCCTGTTTGACCTGTACAACTCATTCCCTTTTGGCTACTTTTTCTTCTACTTATCATATTTTTTCAAGATATAACACAACCTAAGTCGAAACTTTCTACATTTAAGGGGCCAAACCTGTCGCCTCTACAAATGAGTGTGAGACTGAAATCTTACTTCAACAAGGGTAGAGCAGCTCCCTATGCATGAAGAGATGGTAGTAAGCCTTCACAGAAGATAATCATTTTAGCAGTAAAACCAAAGAATCATCAATGTTGTCATAATAAAAAGTTAATACAAATTGCTAATCCTTCCTCCTGCCTCTGTCCTATGAAATTTTCCCTGGAGTTTTTTTTAGATGTCTCAAGAAAATTTTGAAACATTTCTTTCCTTTTCGCTGAGAGTTTTATCAAACGTGTCAAGTATGGAGACTTTGAAATTTCAAGCCGGCCCTAATCTCTACTCAGTGGTAACTATTACAATTTTCTTGTTCACCAAGATGTTTACTCTAGTTCTATTTGTATAGATAGATGTCTATGTACTTTGTAATTCTTTGAGCACCTAAGGAAAATACAAATCCTAGTTGCAACCAATGGACTAGGTCACACCGTCCGAACCACTACAAATATCTCGTGTCTTTTACTACTTCTGTTATTATTGTTTTATTGTGTGTGTGTGTGTGTGATTACCCAACTTATTTTAAGAATATGTTACTAGTTAACATCCAAAATCACACACAAATAATAATACATTACAATAAATGGGAGATGATTATTAATAACATCACCCTGATAAAATATTAGATAAAGAGAGAAGATGGGCATGTCACCTATTGTTACTGGCATCTAAAACCTCAAGATGAACTAGTAATCCTATTTCATCAGGAAGACTTGTTAATTTGTTGTGTGCAACACGAAGCTCCTTCAGAGTAGTTAAGGCAGCCAAATCGGAGGGTAAAGTTGTCAAACTGCATATATCATTTTCCCAAATTAGCTGGTACCATTTATACTTGGACAATCACTCAATCAGTAATACACTATAGCGTCACATTATTCTTACAGATTATGGCTCAATGACAGAAAAGACAGAGATTTCAGCGATGATAGTCCTTTCCAGCTAAGAGATACATCTTTAATGTGGTTTGCATTCAAGAAAAGTTTCTGGCAAATAAACAAAAGGTCATCATATCACTACGATTTCTAAAAAGAATCTTCTTCTATCATGAAACGAAAGATGCTCTCACCTGTAACGAACTCAAACCGCCAATAGCTTCAGGTATATCTTCTATTGCATTGGAGTTGAGATCAAGGAATCTTACTGAAGATCCACAATTCCATACTTGTTGAGGTATGTCCTTTTCAGTTCAGATCATATTAGCATCACATATCCACTTAAAAGGGCCTAAGTCCACTAAAAACACATACACAATATGCTTAAAGAAACATATCCCTTCATAGTTCACATAAACATAGTCTACACTAATTGGACGACACTAAGAGTACAAGATACCCGCCACAAAATTATAGAAAAACAAATCACAGATTTTCAGGAAACCCATACAAAAATAGGTATAGAAGGGAGTAATTACCATATATATATATGGATCTCATTTAGTAGATAAAACTAGCGTTTTCATGTAATTAAGTATGAAAGCTCTAATAATGTAATTCTAAATCTCCTATTTGGCTCATTCGCCCACGTTATCAATGAGTCCCCAATGCTGACAATTATCCATCCATCATATTAACAAACTTAACTCAAGGCATTACCTTTATGCCACTATCAGACAGGGCAATGACCCCAGAAACCTTCCATCTTTCGAATTGACTCTTCACTAGAGTCACCTGTTTCTCCCTTGTATTGTTTCTCCTCAAATCTGACACTAGAGGAGACTCCTTCTTGATTGGTCCACTCTGTAACAAGCAAATCATATCTTCCTAAAGTTGAACGAGAGTAGATAATCCTCCGAAGTGTATATATATATATATATTCAATGAATGATGAGAGATTACCCCTTGATGTAGGCCTTGGGAAGCTATGAGCTGCATTTTATAAACTCCGTTGTATGTCCCTAGAGAAGTGAATTTCATTTCGTTGTCCAGAACTTTCCCTGTGATGTAAAAGTTAGGGTTTGAAGAGAGTGAGTAGCATTAAAGAAGAATATGAATATGAATATGGTTAACCTTTAGCTATGAGTTTCTGGCCTCTGGGAAGAACGTCGGTGAGTGGTTGAAGGAGGGATTTTAGGTCTTTGACGGTGGAGTCGACGGAAAGGCTCAAGGGGATCGAACGTCCGTTGAACTTTACGCTTATTTTCATCATCTTTTCACCATCGCTCCGACCATCTTTCGTCTCCATATGGAACCCCAAGCTCAGACCACGAACAACTGCTGCAATTGACGTTGATGTTGGTAATAAAAATATAAAATGTATGTTGATATGATATCCCTTCCTGGAAGGTGGAAACCTCTTGCTTTACAGCTTAAAATATGGAAAAACAAGACAAATTTGTAAAAAACAAATAAATGTGAATTTTCAATTCGTCGTATTACAAGTTTAGTATTCCGAATTTAAAAACTATAAATTTAATCTAAACATTTAAAAGTTGGTTGTGTAAATTCAATCTTCACCGTTAGTATTTGTTAATTTCTAATGATTCTTGGGATTAAATCTATAAAATGATCAAACCATATAAACTATTTGTAACTTTTTAAAATTAAAAAACTTAAATAAAAGTTTGGATTTTACCATCAGGCTATCTCGTACCAACACACCAATTATTTTATCATGGTCGTAGTGGATCAATTTTCCAAAATTGCCCACTTTGTCCCATGCAACACCACCTATGATGCAGCGTAGATCGTGACTCTCTACTTCAAGGACATTGTTCTACTACACAGTATATCAATATCAATGGTGAGTGATCCATGTGTGAAACTTCTCAATCACTTTTGGCTTACCATTTTGCAAAAGATGCAAACCACATTGAATTTTATCATTTCTAGCCACTCGCAAACTGACAACCAAAGAGAAGTTACCAATAACTAGAACGTCTGATACTTTACTCCGGCCTTAATCAAGAAGAATCTTTGACATTAGGAGCAAGTTCTCCCCATGTTGAATTCGTATATAATTGAGCCTCCCATAAAATCATAAGAAAAAGTCCATTCAAGGTCGTTTATGGCCTTAATCCCACAAACCCACTTGATTTAATGGCACTTGATACTACTTATTGTTTCAGTAAAGAAACTGAAGATCAGGCCAAGGATAGTTAGGACCTTTATAAATATATGTATGAAAGAATTACTCAAATCAAGGAGTGGGTCAAGAAGCGCTTTGATCTAAATCGTCAGGATGTTCGTTTCCAACGGCGTCAATTTGGTTTGGGCTCATCTTTGTAAGGAGTGTTTTTTGACACCCTGGCGATCCATGTTAAGCCTTAGATCATATGGTCTATTTATGATTCTTGAACTAGTGAACCCCATGCCTATAAGGGTCTATTTACCTGGCTTGTTTGGTGTATCTGCCACCTATAAAGCGGTTGATATGTAGCCTTATTATGATCTTGATGATGCTCTACTTAATTTAAGATCAAACTTTGTCAACCCAGGGAGGATATTTGTGATGCTAACATATACGCATGGTCTCAAATGACTCCCATGCATATAGAAGAACCAACCACGTCATCACAAGGCCCATTTTACGACTAGGTCACCAAGCTGCTATTAAGTGGATTGACTTCTTGTCATTTACTTTCCATAATCTCCAACATGTTATATTATGTTATTAAATTCCCATTGCTACCTTATTTCTTAATTTCATATAGTGGGTTAGCAGTTACCCCACTGTCTGTTTGTCAGTTATTTCTTAGCTTTCCTTTATGTAATTGGAGATCTCAAAATGAAATGCATATCGGATTTGATTAAACAAATTATATTGTAAAACAACTTTTGTTCCGTTGCTAGTTCTATCTTGGTAGGTAGAATATAGAGAGTCTTGACATTAGAAGCTACCCTACGGTTCGTTGCGTGGTGTGTCCGTATCACAATTGGTCTTCGCATGTTGAGATCCTGGATTTGTGTCTAGTTTTCATCGATTATACACAACAACTAAAAGGTTTGATTACACAACTTGATTGTAAACTCCATAACGTTAAAAACAATGAGCCAAGTTTTAAAACAACAAAGAAACAAAAATAGACATCTAAAATTCCCAATTAAACAAACCAATTATAATATCAAACATGAACTTCAAAATACAATCGGAACCAACAAACCTACAGTGTATCACAATAGAATGACTATCGTACACCATCACTATCAATGGTAACACCAACTTACTAGAGACACAATAAGAGAAATAAAAACAAAATATGATAACCAGTGAAATTGATTGATAAGAATTTAAAAGGAAAAAGAATGAAAAACGAAAAGAAATAATTTTTTGTCGCAGACAAAGTTTAACGCATGTAAAGTTTTTTTAAATAAAAAAAGAAAACATTAAAGCAACTTGAACAAACACAACTCGAACTTAGGTAGGCTCTTCAAAAAACTAAGCACTAAACCAGAATCCACAATTGTGTTTTTATATTTTCAAAATAAAAAACTTAAATTATTAAAAACATTAAAAAAATTCATAAACTTCACGCAACAAAAAGTTATACCCATGCATTGCAAAAAGTACTAGCCAATATGATTATACTATGGTCGGTAACAATGTAGCTATGGACATAGCATTTTAATACATATAATAATACCCAATTATACTTCATTAAAAGTTCACACTGCAATAAATCAGTTTAATCTAAACTTGAAATCTTACTAAAATTTTCACTTATTTATTTTCTACTACACTTAATTATAAAGTACGAAATGTTAGGTTTTCATTAGTCATATCGATGTTTTTTAATTATTATTCTAAATTGCTAAATGTTAAGAACATTTCAACAACCATATACTCAAATCACAATTGAGTGACATTAGTTTTTATGTTGTTCTTATTCCAACATTTTGATGGACGTCCTGTCCAGTTTGGAGCTGAGGCCAGAGGATATATTTATGGCAGAGGAAGTATATCCAATGGAAACTTAAAAGTTGACAAAGTACACTTAATCAAATAGCTTGAACACAACTTGTTAAGTGTTTCTCAGTTTTATAATCAAAAGCATCAAATGCTCTTCACAGAACATGAGTGCATTATCCTTAAACTCGGGATGACAATTCCTCAGGAATTGGTGCTTCTTAGATCTCCCAGGAAAGAGGATATGTACAAGCTTGATATGAACAATGCTTCCCCAATAGGTGAAGTATCATGCTTTCTTTCCAAAGCTAATGGTGATGAGTCAACACTATGGCATAAATGAATGTGTCATGTGAATTTTAAAACCATGAATAAATTGGTTAAAAATAACTTAGTACATGGTATGCCTAAAATGGGATTTTTCTATAGAGAAAACTGTGTTGCATGTCTGAAAGGAAAGCAATATAGAACATCTCATGAATCCAAAGAAGTTAACTCTATCACCACACCATTACACTTAGTACAAATGGATCTATTTGGTCCCACAAGTATAATGAGCATTGGAAGGAAATCATACTGCCTTGTGATTGTTGATGATTTTACTAGATTTACATGGCTATTCTTTTTAAGAACTAAAAATGAAACTACTGAAACTTTAAAATCTTTTATTCTTAAAATAGAGAATCAAATTGATCACAAGGTTAAGATAATTAGAAGTGATCAAAGGACTGAGTTTAAGAATCAAGTCTTGATTCATTTTGTAACTCAAAAGGGATTTGTCACACCCCGAAAAGTGCACCGGAAGGGCACGCGTGTGACGGAGATAACGGAAGTTGGATTATTCCAACAATTAACAAGCAAACATATCATGAATACCATCGTTAAATATTAATATTATAATGTCATTACATCAAACAAGTAGAAGTCTTAAATTGAAAACTTAAGTTGTAATAACATAACATTGTTTTTAACATAAGCGAATGATTTTAATCGGCAGCGGAATTTGTCCCAAAGGTGGTATCCAAAATTAATAGGTTTGTCGTTAAAACCCTTTTCATTCCCATGCATGCCTAATCTCCTGAAAAACATGCCCAAAAGTTTATCAGCAAAAAGTTGGTGAGTTCACAGGTTTATACAAAAGGTTATCATAATTTTCTTTTTATGAAAGGCATGATTATTCCGGAATCAACCCCTGGATCGTCAAGGACTAGCTAGGTCCACTGACTATGATCGCAACCAAGAGCCCCATAATCAAACCAAGACACAAAATCCCTCAAATCCTTTCAACATATATTCCCTCTGTACCGGACCGGTGGCAACCGATCCTGAGGGGCGGTTGTCAAACCCAATAGATCTACCAATATATCCTGTGGCCCTCCAAGGGTTAATGATTATGTAAGAGGGTAGCCATGCGCAAATAATAAAACAACTCAAGGCCATCATAAAGATCACGCAGTTATTCCATAATCATATCATAAACAAAAAGCGTTATAGCATGTTTTTCCCCCAAAATAGTTAAATAAAACGTTATTTAAAAATAGGGGCTGTGAAAACTCACCTTCAAATGTGACAAGGAGATAATCTAGCAAAAATCAAGCCCGGAAAATAAACGACCAATTAACGCCCTAAACACAAAGGATCTATTAATTGTCGAGTAATAAGTCTAATACGTAAGTTGTTTACCCAACTCACTAGACATATCTTGAAATCCATTTTTAAAGACCCGTTGGTGACTTTCGGTTTAGTTTAATAATTTATATTATATGTGACAAATATTTAATTAAATCAACCATTTAATCCCTTAAACAACAATTACAATACACACACAAAATAAACATGTGAAAGTATATAAAAATATAACGCAAAATTTACTAAGTTATGTATTATATAAACAAACAAACAAACAAACAAACAAACAAATAAATAAGTAATTATAATTTTATAATAATATTTTATTTAAGTTTTAGTAATTAGATATATCCATATTCTTATTCTAGTAAAGAAAACTATCTTTTATATTATTACCTTATAAATATTACTTTATTCAATACAACTCAACTTTTATTATTCTTTTTAAAAAATAATTATATTTTCAGTAGTATAATATATATGAAACTATTTTAGACAAGTTTTATTATAAGAATATGATGTATTATGTTTTGCCCAAATTTCACCCATATACGGTGATTTTTAACCCGAAACCGCACGGTTTTATACACATAAACCGTACTTCAACCCATATATTTCTTATGAACATTTTATATGTTTAAATATAACTTTTTTATACCAAAAACCTTCTGAAAATATTTTGTTAAAAATCAGTTACAAAACAGTCCATTAATTTTACCCGAAATTGTCGGTTTTCGGCTTTTTCGCGCGTATAAAGTCATCACCAAATATCTTGCTTGTTATGGGTTTGTTATATACTTAAAAACATAAGTTTTTAACTTAAGAAACTTCATTATTTTCTTTCCAAAACCGGACTTGTGCAAAAACATTTGCTTTAAACCCGAAAACCATGTTTTTAACGCGTTTTTAAGCGTAAAACGTTTACAAGGTTAAACCCAATCATACAAACTTTTATTTTCAGTAAAGTTACTAAATTTTAACTATATATTATATGTTTTAAAGTTATTTCTCTAGATCTTACAAGGATATTTGTCTTCTCAATTAAATTTTATGGAAAGATTCTCTAGTGGTCATGTCCCATCAACACTTGAGTATCATTAATTTGTAATTTGTTTTATCTTTTCTTAAAATCAAATGTGAATTAAAATACCAAAATCTCCAGATCTTGATCTTCATATGCATGGATCATTTAAATCATCTCTAAACTTATAAGTGAAGAACAAATGAAGAACAAATGTGTAAATCATATATACATACATATAAACGATTTCATAGATACACACATAGTCCAAATCATTGATTTTATCTTATGTTCTTAGTTTTCATTTCAACAAAACATACTTAAAAATCAAAAGATTTCAGATCATGATCACCATTATTCATGGATCATCTCAATCCTTTATGAAATCAAAGAGCAAGATGGGTTCAAGAACATCATCCATGACTACATGCATGTATAACCCATTTTCATTATTTTTGATAAACTCCTTTGGAGATGGGTTTCTTATGATGTTCATAACCACAAATCAAAGTTTGATTATCTTGCATGCAAGAGAAATCATCAAAATAAACAAATATTTTTAACATCAAACGCACACACACATTTACACACTCACGGTTCACACACACACATATATATACATTCTTTTTAAACTCATTTTCCTTGTTTAAAAACCATTGTTGGAACCTTGGATTTCAAGAAAGTCTAGTTGTTAGTAAACAAAGCTTGCAACAATCATCCAAAAATCATGTTGCATGGCATAAAAGTTAAAAGTTCATACCTAAGATGAACAACTTTTGAAGATTCAAGAATGATTTCCTTAGGGATTTCTTCTCCTTTGAGTAGATTTATGCAATGTTTTGCACCAAACTCATAAGGGATCCTTGAAATCCAGAAATCAAAGCTTGATACAAGCTTGGATGATAGAATTTTCGAAGTGGTGAGGGTGTGGTGGTGATGTTTCGGCCAAAAGAAAGAAGGAAGAGGAAGAGAAGAGAGAAAACAAGGCTAGTGAGAGAATGTGTTGGTGAGAAATGATGAGAAGGTGGAGTGTGGGTTTGTTTATATAGAAATGGTTAAGTGTGATTAAGTTTAGTTAATAATATCATTATATTAATTATATGGCTGGTGGATCTCCAAGTGAGATGCCACCCGGTATAAGGCGGGTGTCGGTCTCGTTAAATTTTTTTTGTAAAAATCTTAAACGTTCGGGTTTTTACACGAAAAATTTCTATAAGATAAAAGTATTAATTTGAGACTTTTCAAGGGTTCACAACATTAAATAATAGTGACCAAAAGTCAAAAATAATAATACACACAGTTTAACACAACAAGCATCCGGTTGAACGTTGCATCAAGGCAACTTTTAAAAAGTCTTAATTTTATGCGATCAAGGTAAATAATATTAATAATTATTTTTCATGACTAATAATATTTTCACTTAAGATTCATTATATCAAAATATAATGACCAAATTTAATTAACCGAATTATCACCAACGTTCGTTAAACGTTTTATCGCTACGCGACCGGTAATTCTCAAAATTACCTATTATAAACTTTACTCATAATGGGGCTTTGCTAGACCTTAAATGACCTTAATTATCATCAAATTAAGTCTTATAAAGCATTTAATTATATTATCTCATTTTATTAACATACAGATATTGACCTGAAAACACGGATGTCACTGTCTCCCCTCGTTTAGAAAATTTCGTCCCGAAATTTAAGCTTTAGTTCCAGATTCTGATCTAGATAGAAATAGATGAGGGTACTTGCATTTCATTTGGTCTTGTTGTTACCAAGTGAACTCGGGACCACGCTTAGAGTTCCATCTAACCTTCACCAAATTAACCCGACTCCATCTGATATTCTGAACCCTTTCGTCCATAATCTCAACTGGTTCCTTGGTGAAATTTAGTTTGTCATCGATACAAACTTCTTCAGGTCGTATAACTAGAGCTTCATTAGCAAGACATTTCTTTAGATTGGATACATAGAACACATCGTGTATTCCACTAAGCTCACAAGGTAACTTAAGTCGATATGCAACGGGACCAACTCGCGCCACAATCTCAAAAGGTCCAATATAACGGGGACTAGGCTTTCCTTGCTTTCTAAAATGAATAACTCCTTTCCAAGACGAGACCTTCAGATAAACTCTGTCTCCAACCTGGAATTCCAATGGTTTTCTTTGATTATCGGCATAACACTTTTGCCGACTAGCAGCGGCTTCTAACCTCTTTCTAATTTGAACAATCTTGTTCGTAGTTTCTTGGATAATCTCAGGTCCGGTCAGTTGTTTCTCTCCAACTTCCGCCAGCAAAGTGGCGAGCGACACTTCCTTCTATACAAAGCTTCAAACGAAGCAGCTTTGATACTACTGTGATAACTGTTATTGTAGGAAAACTCGACTAATGGCATATGAGTATCCCAATTTCCTCCAAAGTCAATCACACAAGCTCGCAACAGATCTTTCAACGTTTGAATAGTCCTTTCACGTTGGCTATCAGTTTGCGGATGGTAGGCAGTACTCATGTCCAAACGAGTACCCAATGCTTGGTGTAAGAATTGCCAAAACCTCGAAGTAAAATGAATGTCTCTGTCAGAGATTATCGAGATCGGTATCCCATAACGAGATACCACCTCTTGAGGTAGATTTTGGTTAGCTTTTCCATCCGATCCGTTTTCTTAATGGGTAGGAAGTGAGCAGACCTAGTCAATCTGTCGGTTATTACCAAAATAGTGTCATGACCACTAGACATTCGGGGTAACTTTGTGACAAAGACCATTGCTATCCATTCCCATTTCCATTGAGGAATCTCTGGTTGTTGAAGAAGTCCTGATGGCTTCCGGTATTCAGTCTTCATCTTGCACATGTCGAGCATTTACCGACATAGGCTGCTATATCACTCTTCATATTGGGTCATCAATAATGTTCCATCACATCTTTGTACATCTTATCCGACCCGGGGTGAATTGAATATTTAGATCTATGGGCTTCATCCAAAATTAATTCCCGTAGGTTTCCAAAATGTGAAACTCAGATTCGGTCCATGAAGTACATTACATTATTGGTTTTAGGCACTAACTCCTTGACCATGCCTTTCAATCCTTCATTCTTAAAATTTTCATCTCTCAGAGCTTCGACTTGAGCATCACAGATTTGAGTATCAAGACCTGAATGAATAGTCAGCTCCAAAGCGCGGACACACTTAGGCTTATAATTCTTCTTTCTACTCAATGCATCGGCCACAATGTTGGCCTTGCCCGGATGATAGCGGATCTCACAATCGTAATCATTTAGCAACTCTACCCATCGACGTTTCCTCATGTTAAGCTCTTTCTGATCGAAGATATGCTGAAGACTCTTATGATCCGTGTAAATAACACACTTCATACCATATAGGTAATGCCTCCAAACCTTGAGTGCAAAAACCACCACTCCCAACTCTAAATCATGAGTGGTGTAGTTCTTCTCATGCACCTTTAATTGTCTAGATGCATAGGTTATGACCTTATCTTTTTGCATCAACACACAACCAAGATCTAAACGGGATGCATCACAATACACAACAAACCCTTCCGTTCCTTCAAGAAGAGATAGAATAGGAGCACTACATAACTTCTGCTTTAGTAACTGAAATGTTACCTCTTGCTTATCAATCCAGTCATATTTTCTATCCTTCTGAGTCAATAGCGTTAACGGTTGTGCTAACTTCGAGAAATTTTTAATGAATCTCCGATAATAACCAACCAATCCAAGAAACTAACGTACCTCGGTCGGGGACTTGGGTTGCCTCAATCTTAGCCGGATCTACATGTATGCCTTTCTCATTAACAACATGTCCAAGAAAGTGAACTTCTCGAATCCAGAATTCGTATTTCGAGAACTTTACATACATTTCTCTTTTCTTAACGTCTCCAAGATGATCTTCAGATGTTGTTCATGATCTTTCTTGCTTCTTGAATAGACTAGTATATCATCGATAAATACTATTATAACCTTATCTAAGTAAGGTTTGCATACTCTATTCATAAGATCTATGAACACAGCAGGCACATTTGTCAAGCCAAATGGCATAACCAAAACTCGTAATGGTCGTAATGTGTCCTGAATGTTGTTTTTGGAACATCTTCCTCGGCTATCAATAGCTGGTGATAACATGATCGCAGATCAATCTTCGTGTAGAAACTAGATCCTTGAAGCTGATCAAACAGATCGTCGATTCTTGGTAATGGGTATTGATTCTTGATAGTGAGTTTGTTCAACTCTCGGTAACCAATGCACATTCTGAATGACCCATCTTTCTTCTTGACAAACAAGACTAGTGCTCCCCATGGCGAAAAGCTTGGTCTTATAATCCCTTATCCAATAATTCTTCTAATTGCTTGGACAATTCTTGCATCTCTGAAGGCGCTAATTGATATGGTGATCGGGCAACAGAGCAGCTCTAGGTACCAAATCAATTTGGAATTCAACCTGTCTAGATAGAGGTAATCCTGGCAGATCGTCAGGACATCCGGATAGTCTTGCACTATCAGTATGTCCTCAAGCTTTCGATCCTCATTCTTAGTATCCACTGCCTTGGCAAGAAACGCTGGATACCCTTCGTGTAAATACTTTCAAGCCTTCATTACATTTACAATCTTCAAAGTAGGTCTCCCTTTATCACCTTGGATAGTCAAAGTTCCACCGTTTGGAATAGGGAATAGTTAGACGAGTAATCTTCTCGTAGCATACCACTTCAGCATGATGTTTTGATAACCAATCCATGCCTATGACAATATCAAAACTACCAAGCACAACAGGTAGGAGGTCGATGCTAAAGGAATGACCCTCTAACTTCATAGTGCACCCTCTAACTACATCACGCGCCTTAATTATCTTTCCGTTGGCTAGCTCGACGATATATTTCTTATCTAATTTACTATCAAAGTTCTTTGACACAAAACTCATATCGGCTCCAGTATTAAATAATATAGATGCGAAATGGTTGTTGTCAAGGAACGTACCAGTAATGACGGACGGTTCCTGCCTTGCCTCCTTGGCATTCATCTCAAACGCCCTGCCCTTTGCACTTATCCTTTTAGCTTGGGGCAATCCCTCTTGTAGTGACCTTCAACTCCACATTCAAAACACCTTCGCCTATTTTTCTTGGGTTTCTCAGTCAACCTTACTCGACAATTCTGAGCTTGATGCCCATACTTGTTACACCTTGAATAGACATTCACATTGCAATTACCATCATGATGAAGATTACACTTACTACACCTTGGCTGTACACTAGCTTGTCTCCTTGCCTCCGGCAATTTCGCAGCATACATCTTTCCCGATCCAACCCTTTGATTCTTTTGATTTATAGGTTCTTGAAATTTCTAGTACACTTCCTCTTATTCTCCACGATTCTCTTATCCGTCTCCACAACCTTCCTTTCATTATCCATGGGATTTTTACTAGTATCCCCTTTCTTGACCAGCACACCTCTCCGAATAGCATCATCAGTCAATGAGTTAGCTAGTGCCACTGCGCTCTGCATTGTGGTAGGGTTTGATGCTGTAACCATGCCTCTGATCTGGGGTGCCAATCCCCAAATATATCTCTCAATCCTGACGTAGTCTGGAGTCACCATTCGGGGTACAAGTCTTGCCAGATCATTAAACCTGGAAGTGTAGGCTCTAACTTTCGCACCTTCCATAGTCAGATTCCAGAATTCAGTCTCGATCTTTTGAAGCTCATTGCGAGGACAGTACTCCTTAAGCAACATTTCCTTCAATTGATTCCAAGAGTGACCATACGTAGCTTCCTCTCCTAGGTTCTGAACTTGTGAATTCCACCAACTCAGTGCTTCATCTTGGAATGAACATGTGGCATACTTCACTCGCTGATCAGCAGAACAGTTGCTGATTGCCATCACGGATTCCATCTTTTCTATCCATCTAATAATATCAAGAGGACCTTCAGCTCCTGAAAAGATTCGTGGATTACAAGCTTGGAATGTCTTGTAAGTACATCCCTGAGCTTGACTCCCAGAGGGATTTCCAGTAGAAGTGCCTCCACTAGAACCACCCATGGTGCCACGTCTCCTACCACGCTCAACATTTGCGTCATGTTGTTCGAGTGCAAAGTTGACATGTTTGGATATCAATTGTGCTAACTCTTCAGCAGTGGTAGGTAAACCAGTACCTCTAGCACCAGTGGTATTTCGCGTGTTAGGTGCCATGAATTATCTTCTGTTATGTATGAAACAAAAGAGAATAAATGACATACACGAAATACTATCAAAATGCGTAATAATAATAGGCATACAATCACAACATTTCTATAATCACGTCATTCATTAAAATCTAACACCGTTTTGATAATTTTAATTGAGAGATATTTAGCTCAAAATACATGTGATCCTCGTAGTCAGTATCGGAGTCATGGATCGGAATGAACGGGGTTCGATAAGGTATTTGTGACACAAGAATATCCGTACTAAGTTTTCTAACTAAAGGTATCTATACTTAATTCCTTTTAATGAACAATAAACATAAACATCATTAATTTAATGCATGCATGACAAGTAACACTTGGGAATGAAAATATTTTAACTTAAAAACATTTTTGGTTATAGTCTAGATTTCCGAAAAACATTTTCTAGTTCGCTATAACCGTTGGCTCTGATACCAACTTCTGTCACACCCCGAAAAGTGCACCGGAAGGGCACGCGTGTGACGGAGATAACGGAAGTTGGATTATTCCAACAATTAACAAGCAAACATATCATGAATACCATCGTTAAATATTAATATTATAATGTCATTACATCAAACAAGTAGAAGTCTTAAATTGAAAACTTAAGTTGTAATAACATAACATTGTTTTTAACATAAGCGAATGATTTTAATCGGCAGCGGAATTTGTCCCAAAGGTGGTATCCAAAATTAATAGGTTTGTCGTTAAAACCCTTTTCATTCCCATGCATGCCTAATCTCCTGAAAAACATGCCCAAAAGTTTATCAGCAAAAAGCTGGTGAGTTCACAGGTTTATACAAAAGGTTATCATAATTTTCTTTTTATGAAAGACATGATTATTCCGGAATCAACCCCTGGATCGTCAAGGACTAGCTAGGTCCACTGACTATGATCGCAACCAAGAGCCCCATAATCAAACCAAGACACAAAATCCCTCAAATCCTTTCAACATATATTCCCTCTGTACCGGACCGGTGGCAACCGATCCTGAGGGGCGGTTGTCAAACCCAATAGATCTACCAATATATCATGTGGCCCTCCAAGGGTTAATGATTATGTAAGAGGGTAGCCATGCGCAAATAATAAAACAACTCAAGGCCATCATAAAGATCACGCAGTTATTCCATAATCATATCATAAACAAAAAGCGTTATAGCATGTGTTTTCCCCCAAAATAGTTAAATAAAACGTTATTTAAAAATAGGGGCTGTGAAAACTCACCTTCAAATGTGACAAGGAGATAATCTAGCAAAAATCAAGCCCGGAAAATAAACGACCAATTAACGCCCTAAACACAAAGGATCTATTAATTGTCGAGTAATAAGTCTAATACGTAAGTTGTTTACCCAACTCACTAGACATATCTTGAAATCCATTTTTAAAGACCCGTTGGTGACTTTCGGTTTAGTTTAATAATTTATATTATATGTGACAAATATTTAATTAAATCAACCATTTAATCCCTTAAACAACAATTACAATACACACACAAAATAAACATGTGAAAGTATATAAAAATATAACGCAAAATTTACTAAGTTATGTATTATATAAACAAACAAACAAACAAACAAACAAACAAATAAATAAGTAATTATAATTTTATAATAATATTTTATTTAAGTTTTAGTAATTAGATATATCCATATTCTTATTCTAGTAAAGAAAACTATCTTTTATATTATTACCTTATAAATATTACTTTATTCAATACAACTCAACTTTTATTATTCTTTTTAAAAAATAATTATATTTTCAGTAGTATAATATATATGAAACTATTTTAGACAAGTTTTATTATAAGAATATGATGTATTATGTTTTGCCCAAATTTCACCCATATACGGTGATTTTTAACCCGAAACCGCACGGTTTTATACACATAAACCGTACTTCAACCCATATATTTCTTATGAACATTTTATATGTTTAAATATAAATTTTTTATACCAAAAACCTTCTGAAAATATTTTGTTAAAAATCAGTTACAAAACAGTCCATTAATTTTACCCGAAATTGTCGGTTTTCGGCTTTTTCGCGCGTATAAAGTCATCACCAAATATCTTGCTTGTTATGGGTTTGTTATATACTTAAAAACATAAGTTTTTAACTTAAGAAACTTCATTATTTTCTTTCCAAAACCGGACTTGTGCAAAAAACATTTGCTTTAAACCCAAAAACCATGTTTTTAACGCGTTTTTAAGCGTAAAACGTTTACAAGGTTAAACCCAATCATACAAACTTTTATTTTCAGTAAAGTTACTAAATTTTAACTATATATTATATGTTTTAAAGTTATTTCTCCAGATCTTACAAGGATATTTGTCTTCTCAATTAAATTTTATGGAAAGATTCTCTAGTGGTCATGTCCCATCAACACTTGAGTATCATTAATTTGTAATTTGTTTTATCTTTTCTTAAAATCAAATGTGAATTAAAATACCAAAATCTCCAGATCTTGATCTCCATATGCATGGATCATTTAAATCATCTCTAAACTTATAAGTGAAGAACAAATGAAGAACAAATGTGTAAATCATATATACATACATATAAACGATTTCATAGATACACACATAGTCCAAATCATTGATTTTATCTTATGTTCTTAGTTTTCATTTCAACAAAACATACTTAAAAATCAAAAGATTTCAGATCATGATTACCATTATTCATGGATCATCTCAATCCTTTATGAAATCAAAGAGCAAGATGGGTTCAAGAACATCATCCATGACTACATGCATGTATAACCCATTTTCATTATTTTTGATAAACTCCTTTGGAGATGGGTTTCTTATGATGTTCATAACCACAAATCAAAGTTTGATTATCTTGCATGCAAGAGAAATCATCAAAATAAACAAATATTTTTAACATCAAACGCACACACACATTTACACACTCACGGTTCACACACACACATATATATACATTCTTTTTAAACTCATTTTCCTTGTTTAAAAACCATTGTTGGAACCTTGGATTTCAAGAAAGTCTAGTTGTTAGTAAACAAAGCTTGCAACAATCATCCAAAAATCATGTTGCATGGCATAAAAGTTAAAAGTTCATACCTAAGATGAACAACTTTTGAAGATTCAAGAATGATTTCCTTAGGGATTTCTTCTCCTTTGAGTAGATTTATGCAATGTTTTGCACCAAACTCATAAGGGATCCTTGAAATCCAGAAATCAAAGCTTGATACAAGCTTGGATGATAGAATTTTCGAAGTGGTGAGGGTGTGGTGGTGATGTTTCGGCCAAAAGAAAGAAGGAAGAGGAAGAGAAGAGAGAAAACAAGGCTAGTGAGAGAATGTGTTGGTGAGAAATGATGAGAAGGTGGAGTGTGGGTTTGTTTATATAGAAATGGTTAAGTGTGATTAAGTTTAGTTAATAATATCATTATATTAATTATATGACTGGTGGATCTCCAAGTGAGATGCCACCCGGTATAAGGCGGGTGTCGGTCTCGTTAAAATTTTTTTGTAAAAATCTTAAACGTTCGGGTTTTTACACGAAAAATTTCTATAAGATAAAAGTATTAATTTGAGACTTTTCAAGGGTTCACAACATTAAATAATAGTGACCAAAAGTCAAAAATAATAATACACACAGTTTAACACAACAAGCATCCGGTTGAACGTTGCATCAAGGCAACTTTTAAAAAGTCTTAATTTTATGCGATCAAGGTAAATAATATTAATAATTATTTTTCATGACTAATAATATTTTCACTTAAGATTCATTATATCAAAATATAATGACCAAATTTAATTAACCGAATTATCATCAACGTTCGTTAAACGTTTTATCGCTACGCGACCGGTAATTCTCAAAATTACCTATTATAAACTTTACTCATAATGGGGCTTTGCTAGACCTTAAATGACCTTAATTATCATCAAATTAAGTCTTATAAAGCATTTAATTATATTATCTCATTTTATTAACGTACAGATATTGACCTGAAAACACGGATGTCACAGGATTGCAGACAATATAGTGCTCCTAGAACTCCTCAACAAAATGGTGTTGCTGAGAGGAGAAATAGGACACTTATTGAGGCTGCTCGAACTATATTAGCTGATTCAAAATGCCTCTAACATTCTGGGCAGAGGCAGGTAGCACTGCATGCTATGTGTAGAACAGAAGTCTTGTAGTTAAGCCGCATGAAAAAAACCCTTATGAGTTATAGAACAAGAGGCCACTGTTCATTGGCTTTCTTAGGTATTTTGGCAGCAGGTGTACCATACTTAACACAAAGAACAATTTGGAAAAATTTGCTGAAAAGTCAGATGATGCTATCTTTGTTGATATTCCTCTACCTCTATTGCCTATAGAGTGTATAACATTAAAAATTAACAATTTGAGGAATCATCCAACATTGTTGTTAATGAGCACAGTCCTTGTATTAGGGGGAATGGACCTAACCATATTTTTTATTTAGAATTGTTTCCAAACGATTCTAAACCCTCTTGTGAGAATGTTTCAGCTAGAACAGGTACTCAAAGTGATTCTGATTATGACCAACTGTTTGAGTTACCCATACCTCTTCCAGCTTCTCCAAGAGTTGCTGAAAATCAAGCTCTCACAATTGGCAGATCTGATAGCATAACTATCTCAGAACCTAGTGGAGCTTCAACAAGTTGTCAACAAAGTGAGCCTCAAAACTTATCCGGTGACAACACACAACACCAAGCTGATGGAAGTAATATTTTGAAGGAACAGGCAACTGTATGCTGCTTCACAGCCAACTGTTACTGATGTTGTTTCTCCTTCATGTAATCAGTCCTTATTGAATGAGTGTGAAAAGTCAGCTGGACGAAGTGCTCAAAACCATGAGCCAAACTTTTACAATCTAGATCTATCCATGCAACTAGATGGGATCCCCAGACTCAAGATTCATAACACTCATCCAGCTGAGAACATCATTGGAGATGTCTCTGAAGGCGTGAGAACATGGGGACAAACTCACAATAGGAATATCTGTCTGTACTCATGCTTCCTATCTCAAATGGAGCCCAAGAAGGTAGAAGAAGCCTTGAAATATAGTAGTTGGGTTGAATCAATGCAAGAGGAATTGCTTCAATTCAAAAGACAAAAGGTTTGGAACCTATGTCCACTACCATCCGGTCAAGTACCAATAGGCACAAAATGGGTATTCAGGAACAAGAGAGATGATAGAGACTTAATTATCAAGAACGAGGCAAGACTGGTAGATCAAGCATACACTCAAGAAGAAGGAATTGATTACAGTGATGTCTTTACACCTGTTGCAAGACTTGAGGCATTGAGGATCTTTCTTGCTTATGTTGCATCCAAGAATTTTACTATCTACCAGCTAAATGTTAAGTGTGCATTTCTATATGAGGATATAGATAAGGAAGTCTATGTGTGCCAGCCTCTACGATTTGAAGACCAATAGCACCCCAACTATGTGTGCAAACTGGATAAAGCTCTCTATGGGCTGCACGAGGCACCTAGGCTGTGGTATGAGACATTGTCTCAATTTCTCCTGAAGAATGGTTACATAAGAGGTACCATTAACAAGACTTTATTCATAAAAAAGTCCAGGAAAGACATTTTGCTCGTACAAATCTATGTTGATTACATCATATTTGTTTCCTCAAATGATTAAATGTGCAAAGACATTAAGAGAATTATGAAGAAGAAGTTTGAGATGAGTTCCATGGAAAAAATAGACTTTTTGCTTGGAATTCAGGTAAAGCAGATGAAAGATGGGTTCTTTATTAATTAATCTCAGTATGTCAATGTTAGAGAGATTTGATATGAAAGATTGCAAGCCAGTAAAGACTCCTATACCCAGAAATCACAATCTTTGTCCTGATTGTGAGGGGGAGGATACTGATCAACATTCGTATAGGGCAATCATTGGATCTCTGATATATGTCACAACAAGTAGACCTGATATCATGTTTGCAACATGCATCTATTCAAGATATCAGGCTGCTCCAAAGGTGTCTCACCTAGTTGCTGCCAAGAGAATTCTATGATACCCCAAAGAAGCACCTAAACTGGGTCTTTGGTATCCAAAGAACACTAATTTTAATCTCTATGTCTACACTGATGGTGACTATGGTGGCTACAGCATTAACAAGAAATCAACATCAGGAGGACATCAATTTCTTGGTGGAAGGATCATCTCATGGCAATGCAAAAAAGCAATCTTGTGTCTCAACATCTACTATTGAAGCTGAATACATTGATGCTGCTAGTTGCTGTGCTCAGCTGCTGTGGATTCAAAACCAGATGATAGGCTATGGATTCAACTTCATGAACACTCCTATCCACATTGACAACAAGAATGCTATCTCTATTATAGAAAATCCTGTCAAGCACTCCAAGACAAAGCATATTGACATCAGGTATCATTTCATTAGAGATATTCATGAAAAAAATCTGATTAAACTAGTCAAAGTTGACACAAATGAACAATATGCTACTTTGTTCACCAAAGCATTTGATGAACAAAGATTTAGTATCTTATTACGGCTATTGGGATGATAAACATCGATTAGCTTATCTCATTTGAAAAACATTTTTAAATTATGTATTGTCTTTGTCAAAAAGCGTTTCTTCAAAATTTGTTAAGTATAAGTTCTTCTGAAGAGAAATTAACCCTCGAAAGATATGTTATTCACCTTCCGAAGGAAAATTCCTCCAAGGTTAGTTTTCTCTTCCAAAGGGTTTTTCGTCTCGGAAGAAAATTTGATGTTATATCAAATCTATTTCCGAAACTTTAAAACCTCTTTCACTCGAAAAACCCTCTTACTCTCGAAAGTAAATTTCCCTTAAGATAAATTTACCTTCGGAAGTAAGATTAGGTTCGGAAGAAGAATACCTTTGGAAGAACATTTACCCTCGGAAGAATGCTTAAGTGTGTAACGAAAATCATTTGGGCCCACTCTGTAAAGAGGTAAAGATTTTATTAATGATGTCGGAATATTTTAAATAGATTTAACCTTACCGCCCATGTCACGTCATACCCCAAACCATCACTTCACCTTATCCATCCGTCACTTTCACCCATTTAAATACTTCCGACTCATTTTCTTAATCCTTTTACCAATTTCACTGCCCTAAGATTCCTTCGTCTTCAATTTACCCATAATCAAACTTTTTCTTTGTAACTTTCTTGAATAATGGTACTAAACCCTCAACATAATCAAGTTGCACTCCTTGAGTCTTCCAAGGATGCTAACTTCTCTAAAATCATCTCCTTCCTTACCCAATCCACCTACTACACTGCCCTAACTGTTATTCCCGTTGTTTACTCAGACCACATGGCCGAAATCTGGGGAAGCGGTTAGATTGAAACCCTGAACGGAGTTAGGGTTATTAGATCGAGCATTTGTGGTCAAGAGCTGATCATTTCTGAACAAATCATCAGGGAGCATCTAGAGCTTCATGATGAGGGTGCTCCTACGGAACTCCCCAAATCAGACCTAGATGATACATATATCTAGATGGGATATGATGGTGATGTGAGCAGGTCAACCGTGTACAAGTTAAATTTATCTTATAACTGGAAGTTCCTGCTTCATATAGTCCTTCACTGCCTGTCAAACAAGTCTGGGGGATGGGATCAAATTCCCTATGAACTAGGACGCCTAGTTCACGGGTTGGTAAAGGGCCTCAAGAACTAGGACTCCTCACAACAGTGACACGATCTTGTGGCTTGTCAAGAAAGAACAAGATCAAATGGAGAAAGAGAGAAAGAGAGCTTCTAAGGAATAGCTAAAAGAGAAGAAGAAGAAGAAGGAAGAAGAAGCTAAACTTGCGGCTGTCAAGAAGATGGGTGACAAAGCCTGGATGATAGATTATCTCAGGGCTTATGGCTTCTCTGGCAGACAAGTGGGTCCCATATCAGAGAAGACCCTGCAGCGACATGTTAGTGACATCAAAGCTGACATTTGCTTAGGAAGAAGGAAAGAGATGTACAGAAGAGTACTGGGGATGACCTCTAGGCCAACACCACAACCACAACCTCAACCTGAACCAATCCCTTTCCCTTTCCCCATCAAAACTGAGCCAACCACTGATCCATACACTCCTGAACCCACACCATCAACCATACCCTCTTCCTCACACACTCAATCACAACACCCACCACAACTACCCATCCTCAAACCCAAAACACTCCTAGAACCCAAACATCATCTACCCAACAGCCACCTAAGTCGTCCTCTCAACCATCCAAACCTCTTTCCTTAAAGGAATTCAAGGAGATCAAGAGTAACCTCATCAACTGCACCACCCTGTGCGACATCTCTTGTGAGGAGGGGTCCATCAAACTAACCTTCATTGATGGCTTCTCATGTTCCCTCACAAGAGAACAATTCCTTGATCTGCCTAGAGAAACACTAGACCAAGCTCTTAAACTCTTAGCAACCAACTCTGACACTCTTGGGGAAGAAGATAAGTTGTTGAGAAGAAAGCTGGTGACTTTGCTAGACACTAGGAAGGGAGACAAGCTACCATCTCAACCTCTCATTCCTAGAAAGAAGATCGTCCAGTGAAGGTTCGAAGACTCTTCTCACAACTTTGTTGTGGAAAGAGAAAATGATGAAATCAACAGGCTCAATGCCTCTTCTCTGTTACACTTATGCAGATTTGACATTGTTGAGTTAGCAGAGAAACCATTCTCCAATCCCTCCAACTCTAAGGTAGTTGCTTACATCAGGAATCATCTGAGCAGCCTTCATCTGGCTAAGCTGAATGCAAGAGTCAAGATTGAAGAAGGGTTGAAGATGAGATAGAAGGAAGAAGGAGAAGGGTCATACAAATGGTTAAAGGCCCTGAACTGGAATCCATAGTTAGATGGAAGTATGACTACAACTCCCGTCAACTAACTTACTTCAGAGGGCCACAACAGAGGGTACATATCATTCAAAGTGACAGACTGGATATCCTGTCTACGAATGATTTGTACAAACTTCTCGGCACCATATCTGGGAAGAACAAGAAAACAAATAAGTATTTTCTCTACCTGATGCTGAAAGTTTTGAGAAGTAGAAACAAGTGAGGTTTTGGTAGCATCAGCCTATGGGAGTTTGTTGGATCAAGTAAGGCTGGTGCAACCAAAACAAACACTTAGACAATTTTGGTGCAACTGATGAATAACTTCCAAAGGCAAAAGCAGAACTTTCAAAGGCAAATGCTGAGCATTCGAATGTCAAGTCTAAAAGAGTTTCCGAAGAGGAACTCTAACTTCTGAAGACAAAGTCTTCCATCTAAGTTCAACACTTAAAAGATTTCAAGACAATGACTTTTGAAGCATGAAAGCCTGAAGAACAACTCAAGTCTCACAAGAAGTAGCCTTTTCCGAAGTATAAGTGGCTTTGGAAGAACAAGTTCTTCCGAAGCCAATTAACCTTCGGAAGAACCTACTATGAACCAGTGGACATAAGTATGATCCCTCTGACACTCCGCTACAAATCTCTGATATACTGCATGGTGCTTTTCCCACGCCCATGTAGTTGACCGTACTTTATTCCACTGTTCATTTTTTATCAGTTAGTACAGTTACCAACTTTAGTTGGTGACAAAAGGTAAGTCATGGACATGTCATGACTACCAAATCTTAGATAGTATTTTGTCTAAGATACCTTACTTCTAGTAGTGTAATATTTGTCTAGTTGTAAGTTTCAGCTGGTATCAAACTATATCCGGCTGTAGATTGTAGTATATATAGTTTCTCACTGTAACTCATGTATCATGCTTGTAAGAGTCTTGTAATACTTTGATTGTAATACTTTGAGTTGAGAAGTAATATATACAAGTATTTTGAAAAAAAATACCATTCTCTCGTGTTTTGTTTATTTATACTTAGTATATTATTATCAACTCTTAGAGGATTCTGTATCATCATCTATACGAGTGAGACTTAGTGAGTTTGAGAGACCATAATCGTGTTGAGTGAACAAACCCGATCCTGTAAATTTTATTCTTAACGTGTTTGGTTACGAAAGTAATTGGGATTGAAATTTGAATTAATTCCGTCAAATGAAGGATTTCAAAATCCTTTCAAATAGTAAAGGATTTCAAATTCCACCGACCCCCGCCTCTGCCACCGACCGCCACCTACCACCCCGCCCATCGCCAACAGACACTACCGACGACTTTGCCAACACCACCGACCTCCGACCACCGTCTCCGACCCAAACCGCCGCCGCTCCCAACCGCCGACCCCGACCGCCGTCGACGCAATCCGACCCCGATGCACATGACTGCCGACCACTGCGGCCTTGACCTACGCCAGTCGCCGATTCTGCCCGCCGCCAAACCGCGTCGGTTTATGCGCACTCGACTGAGTCTGCCGATTCACGACGACGGGCGTGATCGGTTGGTGGCGGCGGCGCGGTACAGTCGGATTTCAAAAACGAGTGCGATTGGTGGTCGTGGTCGATTGTCGGCGGTGATTGCGGCGGCGAGCGATGGTATGTAGCGGCGATGATCAATAGTCATGGAGGTGGTGACGGTTTGCAATGGGTGATAAACTCTAATTTCTTTATAAGTGGTTTGTCACTATAAATAAATTTAGAATTTAAATTCCCTTTATAGATTTCAATTCCAATGAATTTCAAATCCTTTTAAAACTATTGAATTCCAAATACAATTCCTTCTAACTCCAATTTCAATTCCGAAAAATTGCACGAACCAAATGCCTCCTTAGTTCTAGAACTCTAACTCATGTTGAAATTTCTAACGGTCAACACAAATCAAAGCTTATTTGCTTGCAGAAGTCAATCAGGAGTTGGTCGGAGATTGGATGTCAATTGAAGTGGCTGATCAATGTAAGTCTAATGATCAATTTGTTATACGATCAATTAATAACAGATATCATCTTGGTATTACTATGGATGTGAATTTGATTGTTGAAAATCACATGGAGACATAAATTTTTGTGATGGCATTTAGCACAAATGTAAGTCTAATGATCAATTTGTTATACGATCAATTAATAACAGATATCATCTGCTCAACTAAATAGTGGGAAAAAAAAGTTACATGTTCTTTGCAAATGGTTTTGCATAAAGGAATAGTTTCTTAATACTTGTTGAAAATTTGAGTGTGGTCAAGGTTTATTAAAAAAATTGTTTCCTTATGGTTCTGCATAAAAGTTGAGGACTACTGCTCAAATTCTTATTCAGTTGGTTAATAATATTGTTGTTGATTAGCTTAAGGACTGGGAAGCTACATTCTTGATGACAAGAATGTTTAGAGGGGAAAGTATTGTTACATATTAAATAACAAGGGATTAATTGTAATAGTTTAATAGTATAGGATGCCACTTGATAGTTTTAATTGATTGTACTTAATTCAAGAATAAACACTAATGAAGGTAGCTAATGATTTTGAAGTAATCTTCCACTTCTATCTGATTCTTCTTCTTCTTTATCTTTGGCTTAATATATAATTTTATAAATGTATTAAGAATCAAACAAACAATAAAAGATAGATGCCCACTTTTCATAAGTAATGGATACGAACTTATAAGTTGTCAAAACAGAGTCTTACAAGTTCTAATACACCCGCTGCAGCGCGTGGGTTTCACCAACTAGTTTTTACGATGTGTGATAGATCCCTAGTCTTGAAACACTCAATATATTAACGTATCACGCCTTGTGAATAACCTGGAACCATATCTATAAACTGAACGCTATTTCCAACCATCCATGTCAGCTTTTATCAGCACCTTCGTCAAAGTAAGAATAAGAAGCTCCTCTAACCCGAAATGCCAGTTGTTTTGAATGTTTAAGCACACGCCGCTCATCAAAGCTTTCCCAACCTTCAAACTGAGATAATTATGTTATGTTTCATCGTTAATAAAACATGTAGAAATAATCATGTTTTTTCATCTTTAAAAGGATGTAGAAATAATCATGTTATATTTCTTCTTTAAAAACAAGTCAATTCGTTGTAGAATCTATGAATGATAGTGGCTTACCTCTCGAAGCATATCCATTGTTATTTCAGTGCCATGAAGGTCAAGGGTCGATAGTTGAGTGCAGTTTTTCAACAATGTTGATGGAAGTGATTTCAGCCCATTATTCTGAAGATGCAAAGCCTGCAACAACCAGTAGGTGAATGACAATGCAAGGTGACAATTCTCATATGAATTGATTGCTCAGGGTTATGTCTCATCTCTTAGGCGTCTAATAAAAAAACATTGCTAAAAGGGAAACAAGTCAAATAGGTCGTATTGTTCAAAAATCATCTTAGAGCATTCACATCAAGTTCTTTATCATTATCCTTATAATTACATTAAAAATCACTACTTTTTCTCTCTCCCCCTATTAAATAATATTTTTTAATACTTTTATTATTACATTTTTCTCTCTCCTCCACTTACAACCACTTTCAAAAATATTAAAAATTTTATGAGGATTAAACAGTGATTCCGCAAACATACAGATGAACAGTAACTTTTCTTTATCTCCACTCACAATCACTTACAACCATTTCTTAAAATATAAGGAACATACTCATATAACTATACGGAACCTACTGTGAATGCTCTTAGTGAGAGAAGAATTATTTGTATAGAGCCCAAGTTGGACTAGCATCACCAAAGTACATTGTCACAGCTCCAATTAAGAATGTCAATATGATAATCACTACGCTAATAAGTCATTTCATCACAACTCTATCCATCTGGTGCTAAAAATCCTATAGTAGCAGTCAATCTTCCAGAAATTCACAATAGAATTATAAACATGCTAACACAAACTAGAGCGTAAGCAACTTTGGGTTGCATTTAGCAGAAGTTGTGATTCTATAGGAGAATTCTTAGTCCTAGTAGAAAAAGACACACCTTAAGATATCTCAAATTGCTGAGAGTTTCTGGTAGCTCCATGAGAAGATTCCGTGAAAAATCAACCTGCATAACATCATAATAGATTTAATTCAGGTATCAAGGAAAGACGGATACTGTTACCAAATCAGTAGAGGTGGCAAGATGGGCAAATCGGGTTGAAAAATACAATTCTAGTACGACTCGAAACTAGTCACATCCGAAAACTATTTTCTTTTGCCTATAACTTAGTTCTTTTACCAAAATGTTAATACAATAACTATGATTACAGATACAATATCACTACAATGAAAATAACTTAATCTTTTAATTAAACGATTTGGAAGGATGTGTGCATCAAAAATAGACAGACATTGGGCACATTCCATCCTGTTTGACCTGTACAACTCATTCCCTTTTGGCTACTTTTTCTTCTACTTATCATATTTTTTCAAGATATAACACAACCTAAGTCGAAACTTTCTACATTTAAGGGGCCAAACCTGTCGCCTCTACAAATGAGTGTGAGACTGAAATCTTACTTCAACAAGGGTAGAGCAGCTCCCTATGCATGAAGAGATGGTAGTAAGCCTTCACAGAAGATAATCATTTTAGCAGTAAAACCAAAGAATCATCAATGTTGTCATAATAAAAAGTTAATACAAATTGCTAATCCTTCCTCCTGCCTCTGTCCTATGAAATTTTCCCTGGAGTTTTTTTTAGATGTCTCAAGAAAATTTTGAAACATTTCTTTCCTTTTCGCTGAGAGTTTTATCAAACGTGTCAAGTATGGAGACTTTGAAATTTCAAGCCGGCCCTAATCTCTACTCAGTGGTAACTATTACAATTTTCTTGTTCACCAAGATGTTTACTCTAGTTCTATTTGTATAGATAGATGTCTATGTACTTTGTAATTCTTTGAGCACCTAAGGAAAATACAAATCCTAGTTGCAACCAATGGACTAGGTCACACCGTCCGAACCACTACAAATATCTCGTGTCTTTTACTACTTCTGTTATTATTGTTTTATTGTGTGTGTGTGTGTGTGATTACCCAACTTATTTTAAGAATATGTTACTAGTTAACATCCAAAATCACACACAAATAATAATACATTACAATAAATGGGAGATGATTATTAATAACATCACCCTGATAAAATATTAGATAAAGAGAGAAGATGGGCATGTCACCTATTGTTACTGGCATCTAAAACCTCAAGATGAACTAGTAATCCTATTTCATCAGGAAGACTTGTTAATTTGTTGTGTGCAACACGAAGCTCCTTCAGAGTAGTTAAGGCAGCCAAATCGGAGGGTAAAGTTGTCAAACTGCATATATCATTTTCCCAAATTAGCTGGTACCATTTATACTTGGACAATCACTCAATCAGTAATACACTATAGCGTCACATTATTCTTACAGATTATGGCTCAATGACAGAAAAGACAGAGATTTCAGCGATGATAGTCCTTTCCAGCTAAGAGATACATCTTTAATGTGGTTTGCATTCAAGAAAAGTTTCTGGCAAATAAACAAAAGGTCATCATATCACTACGATTTCTAAAAAGAATCTTCTTCTATCATGAAACGAAAGATGCTCTCACCTGTAACGAACTCAAACCGCCAATAGCTTCAGGTATATCTTCTATTGCATTGGAGTTGAGATCAAGGAATCTTACTGAAGATCCACAATTCCATACTTGTTGAGGTATGTCCTTTTCAGTTCAGATCATATTAGCATCACATATCCACTTAAAAGGGCCTAAGTCCACTAAAAACACATACACAATATGCTTAAAGAAACATATCCCTTCATAGTTCACATAAACATAGTCTACACTAATTGGACGACACTAAGAGTACAAGATACCCGCCACAAAATTATAGAAAAACAAATCACAGATTTTCAGGAAACCCATACAAAAATAGGTATAGAAGGGAGTAATTACCATATATATATATGGATCTCATTTAGTAGATAAAACTAGCGTTTTCATGTAATTAAGTATGAAAGCTCTAATAATGTAATTCTAAATCTCCTATTTGGCTCATTCGCCCACGTTATCAATGAGTCCCCAATGCTGACAATTATCCATCCATCATATTAACAAACTTAACTCAAGGCATTACCTTTATGCCACTATCAGACAGGGCAATGACCCCAGAAACCTTCCATCTTTCGAATTGACTCTTCACTAGAGTCACCTGTTTCTCCCTTGTATTGTTTCTCCTCAAATCTGACACTAGAGGAGACTCCTTCTTGATTGGTCCACTCTGTAACAAGCAAATCATATCTTCCTAAAGTTGAACGAGAGTAGATAATCCTCCGAAGTGTATATATATATATATATTCAATGAATGATGAGAGATTACCCCTTGATGTAGGCCTTGGGAAGCTATGAGCTGCATTTTATAAACTCCGTTGTATGTCCCTAGAGAAGTGAATTTCATTTCGTTGTCCAGAACTTTCCCTGTGATGTAAAAGTTAGGGTTTGAAGAGAGTGAGTAGCATTAAAGAAGAATATGAATATGAATATGGTTAACCTTTAGCTATGAGTTTCTGGCCTCTGGGAAGAACGTCGGTGAGTGGTTGAAGGAGGGATTTTAGGTCTTTGACGGTGGAGTCGACGGAAAGGCTCAAGGGGATCGAACGTCCGTTGAACTTTACGCTTATTTTCATCATCTTTTCACCATCGCTCCGACCATCTTTCGTCTCCATATGGAACCCCAAGCTCAGACCACGAACAACTGCTGCAATTGACGTTGATGTTGGTAATAAAAATATAAAATGTATGTTGATATGATATCCCTTCCTGGAAGGTGGAAACCTCTTGCTTTACAGCTTAAAATATGGAAAAACAAGACAAATTTGTAAAAAACAAATAAATGTGAATTTTCAATTCGTCGTATTACAAGTTTAGTATTCCGAATTTAAAAACTATAAATTTAATCTAAACATTTAAAAGTTGGTTGTGTAAATTCAATCTTCACCGTTAGTATTTGTTAATTTCTAATGATTCTTGGGATTAAATCTATAAAATGATCAAACCATATAAACTATTTGTAACTTTTTAAAATTAAAAAACTTAAATAAAAGTTTGGATTTTACCATCAGGCTATCTCGTACCAACACACCAATTATTTTATCATGGTCGTAGTGGATCAATTTTCCAAAATTGCCCACTTTGTCCCATGCAACACCACCTATGATGCAGCGTAGATCGTGACTCTCTACTTCAAGGACATTGTTCTACTACACAGTATATCAATATCAATGGTGAGTGATCCATGTGTGAAACTTCTCAATCACTTTTGGCTTACCATTTTGCAAAAGATGCAAACCACATTGAATTTTATCATTTCTAGCCACTCGCAAACTGACAACCAAAGAGAAGTTACCAATAACTAGAACGTCTGATACTTTACTCCGGCCTTAATCAAGAAGAATCTTTGACATTAGGAGCAAGTTCTCCCCATGTTGAATTCGTATATAATTGAGCCTCCCATAAAATCATAAGAAAAAGTCCATTCAAGGTCGTTTATGGCCTTAATCCCACAAACCCACTTGATTTAATGGCACTTGATACTACTTATTGTTTCAGTAAAGAAACTGAAGATCAGGCCAAGGATAGTTAGGACCTTTATAAATATATGTATGAAAGAATTACTCAAATCAAGGAGTGGGTCAAGAAGCGCTTTGATCTAAATCGTCAGGATGTTCGTTTCCAACGGCGTCAATTTGGTTTGGGCTCATCTTTGTAAGGAGTGTTTTTTGACACCCTGGCGATCCATGTTAAGCCTTAGATCATATGGTCTATTTATGATTCTTGAACTAGTGAACCCCATGCCTATAAGGGTCTATTTACCTGGCTTGTTTGGTGTATCTGCCACCTATAAAGCGGTTGATATGTAGCCTTATTATGATCTTGATGATGCTCTACTTAATTTAAGATCAAACTTTGTCAACCCAGGGAGGATATTTGTGATGCTAACATATACGCATGGTCTCAAATGACTCCCATGCATATAGAAGAACCAACCACGTCATCACAAGGCCCATTTTACGACTAGGTCACCAAGCTGCTATTAAGTGGATTGACTTCTTGTCATTTACTTTCCATAATCTCCAACATGTTATATTATGTTATTAAATTCTCATTGCTACCTTATTTCTTAATTTCATATAGTGGGTTAGCAGTTACCCCACTGTCTGTTTGTCAGTTATTTCTTAGCTTTCCTTTTGTAATTGGAGATCTCAAAATGAAATGCATATCGGATTTGATTAAACAAATTATATTGTAAAACAACTTTTGTTCTGTTGCTAGTTCTATCTTGGTAGGTAGAATGTGATCTTTAAAACCAATAGAGAGTCTTGACATTAGAAGCTACCCTACGGTTCGTTGCGTGGTGTGTTTGTATCACAATTGGTCTTCGCATGCTGAGATCCTGGATTTGTGTCTAGTTTTCATCGATTATACACAACACCTAAAAGCTTTGATTACACAACTTGATTGTGAACTCCATAACGTTAAAAACAATGAGCCAAGTTTTAAAACAACAAAGAAACAAAAATAGACATCTAAAATTCCCAATTAAACAAACCAATTTTAATATCAAACATGAACTTCAAATACAATCGGAACCAACAAACCTACAGTGTATCACAATAGAGTGACTATCGTACACCATCACTGTCAATGGTAACACCAACTTACTAGAGACACAATAAGAGAAATAAAAACAACATATGATAACCAGTGAAATTGATTGATAAGAATTTAAAAGGAAAAAGAATGAAAAACGAAAAGAAATAATTTTTTGTCGCAGACAAAGTTTAACGCATAAGCAACTTGAACAAACACAACTCGAACTTAGGTACGCTCTTCAAAAAACTAAGCACTAAACCAAAATCCACAATTGTGTTTTTTATATTTTCAAAATAAAAAACTAAATTTATAAAAAACATAAAAAAAATTCATAAACTTCACGCAACAAAAAGTTATACCCATGCATTGCAAAAAGTACTAGCCAATATGATTATACTATGGTCGGTAATAGTGTAGCTATGGACATAGCATTTTAATACATATAATAATACCCAATTATACTTCATTAAAAGTTCACACTCAATAAATCAGTTTAATCTTATTATATTATATAATACAGTAAATTTGAAATCTTACTAAAATTTTCACTTATTTATTTTCTACTACACTTAATTATAAAGTACGAAATGTTAGGTTTTCATTAGGCATATCGATGTTTTTTAATTATTATTCTAAATTGCTAAATGTTAAGAACATTTCAACAACCATATACTCAAATCACAATTGAGTGACATTAGTTTTTATGTTGTTCTAAATCCAAGAAATTGATCTAATGGAATGCACACATACACAAACCAGCCAAACTGTATTAACAAGAATACATAAAACCTCAAACTTATCAAAGCCATTTTATTCATTTCTTCCCAGCCATCATACTTTGGCCAGAAGAACTCCCTGATGATGTGCCGCTTGTCTTTTGATTTCCAAGTACATTAAGATCTTCAAATAATCTGTATGAAGGAATAAAGGATGGATTTTGACCTGCACCACCAGCAGTGTTTGCCCCGACCCGACCATCTCCATTCATGCCTGCTGTCCTCAGATTATTCATATATGAGTTTGCTTGCTGTGAAGGAGTGCTGTTGTATGAAGGAGGTGCATATGTGTAAGGAGCTGGACTAGCATATGGGTTGTTGGAGTAATATCCATGAGTTGCAGCCCATGGTGGTGGGATGTAACCCATGGGTTGAGCCTGAATCTGTGGTTGAGGTTGAGGTTGTGGCTGTTCTGACTGAGCCCATGGAACCACATAACTATTTGGGGGTTGCTGAGGTTGGTGGGGATATGTCTGTGTGGCGGCTGAAACTGGTGGTGATTGATCAATGTTTTGTGATTGGGAAGTGGCGGGTGGTGGCTGGGAGGGTGGAGAGGTGGTATTTACAGATGATAAGGTGAGGCTTAAAAAGTCAATCATGTCGTCGGCTCTTGTTGTGTTCACTGGTGGAGGTGGATCGGTTAGAGTTAAAGCCATACTCATTGAAGGATCTGGATTGCTGGATCCTGATTCATTTGCCAAACCCTCATTTTGAGATACAGACTTTTGGGCTTTTGTGTGCCTGCAGAAACAAATACAAAGCAAAAATAACAATGATCTTTTTCAGATAAAAACTAGTATAGTTGAATAAGATAGGCAGGTTCGGTAATGGGTCAAAACAAATAAATCTTCGGGTCAAATCAATCTAGATTGGCTGATTTTATGTAATAAGCACTTTAGTTGACTTGTTTCCCTTTTCGGTATAAAAAATTTTTGCTATTAAATTCCTTTTAAAAAAGAATACCACCCATTTGGGTAGATGGGTCGGTCGAATTTGTTTGCCAAAAAACAAGGGTCAACCTTCTAGCGAGCAGAGCAAAGTCATCCTCATCTTCCTCTTCTTCTTCTTGAGGTTTGTCCTTTAAGTCTGGAGTTACAGGGGGAGAGGCGGCAGCAATACTTGATTTCATATTATCTTCATCTTCTTTCGTAGGAGATTTCATTTGGGAGTTTGGGATGTTATTATCAGAAGGTGGGGGTGTAATTTGAACAGGAATTGGAGAACCAGAAGCAATAGCATCATGCTTTGCAAGAACTGTTTGCAGGTAGTCATTTAATTCAATACCCTGACCAAGAAGCTCCTCATCACTGCACACGATCAAGATTCAAGAATCATCATGAACACAACCTAGGCAAATACACACACACACACACTAGTGTTTGCATGTGTTTATAACCAAAAAGATGGCATCTACACACCTTGTGGAAGCTAACATTTGCATCAATTTCTTCTGATTTGATCGACACCGGTCCACAACATCAACAATGACTTCATCTTTTACAGCCTATTAATTAAATAATAAAATAAAAAAAATTAGTCAGATGTTACTCTAATTCATACAGCATCGTACAAAGTTGCAACAAAAGAAATAACAGGCGTACTGCACGGTCATTTGGATCAACTTCTTGCAACATCTCAGATAAGAGATCAGAAACATTCTTCATAGACTCGATCATTGACACGCTAAAAGAAGAAACAAATATCATTTCCATCAAGCCACCAATGTCTATGAAAGAAAACTAACATAGAAAAATAAAAAAAAAAATACCTCAGATTTTCAATCTCAGAAGCCATAGCTTCGTCAAGCCTTGTTGAAGAATTACTTGGCATTCCATAATGTGCTTGAGGAATCTTAAGATGGATGGGTAAACGGGAGGTGTATATTGGAGCTGCTCAGATGACCGTTTCAGGAAATTGTACTCCAGATGCTTTAGATAAAAGAACACCAAAAAAACACACAAAAGAACTTTTAACTTGGGGGCATGCCAAAAAAAAGTGCATATCCAATCAATATCATCCATTCGTTTGTCATATTGAGGACAGCTAAATACACTAAATATACCGTAATTCATCATAAGCGAAGAAAATATTGAGGATATTTCCCCCCACGGCCCACCAAACGCTTCTTGCCAAGAGTCTAAAAGTACCAATATTTTCTCCCTCACACGCATGTCCGTCTGCAATACAATAATCTTGTAAATTGTTAAAAGTCGAAAAACTACCAACTTGACTAAAAAAAATCAAAGTCAACTTTCTTCAGGACAGTTATAGTTAAAAGTCAGAAGTCAAATGAAAATACTAACCTTTTTCTTAACAATCTTAATCATCTCCGGAAGTAGATTTCGCTCAGCTATTTGAAAATGAACATTTTCACCACATTCTTCCCATTGTCCTCTAAAAGCTACAAATCCACAATTAAACCACCACCACTTCAAAGTTTATAAAAAAAAACTAAAAAAAAAGAATTCAAGATCACATAACCATACAATATGTTAAAAATAGATCAACTACCGTCAATGAAAGTAACTGAACATTAGGATTCTTGTGTTGTAATCTTTTCTTCAAAGCCTTGACACATCTTTTTTGCAAGCCTGGAAAATTTTAGATTTTTAGGCATGCAAGATTTGCTATGAAAAATATATAATAATAACTAGATTTCGAGAATTCAGGAGTTTTGAACCGCAAGCAAGCTACAATAATGGTTTCTTAAATATGTCGGAATTGATTGGATCGAGCACACACAATGACAATTGGGCAACTCCGGACACGACTCTTTCTTGTATTATATAGATCGAAAGCCACAAAATAAAATAAATTACAAAGATACTAATAAAACAATACCATAACAACACACTCTAAATAAACATTCAAAACCCATCTGTTAAAACACCCAAACTCAGCCAAACACTTTTGGTTTATTCAATTCACAGCCTCACTATTTGGATCAACCTCCTTCTCTTCTTCTTTTTCCTTGTGTGCTTGGTTCTACTTTTCTTTACTTCAAACTTGCTGCGTCTTTTCTTTACCGTTATTTGTTAAACCAAAGATGGATTCGATTCGTTCTTATTGCCTGCTCAGACCACACAGTTCTGATCACTGCTCTTGCTTCTTGTTACTCAAACCACAAAT
Source organism: Flaveria ramosissima (assembly GCA_025215565.1). Taxonomy (NCBI): domain Eukaryota; kingdom Viridiplantae; phylum Streptophyta; class Magnoliopsida; order Asterales; family Asteraceae; genus Flaveria; species Flaveria ramosissima. The sequence goes on along the minus strand of JACVEC010000103.1, from coordinate 54,074 downwards.
AGATTCGGTTCTTGCTACTTGCTTTAAGAACACACAGCTCTTGTCTCTTGCTCTCGGTCGGTTCACACAAATCCAATATCCTTTTATTCACACAAAACTTATCTGGCTTTACCTGCTCTCACCGAGACAACGCGTTTCTTTAGCGGGTTCGATCTTGTCTTTGCTGCTCACGCCTTCGATTGTTGGTTGCTCCCCTGCTTGCTAGAACAATCTTCTTCATCGTGCTCTCCTTGCTCTCATACCAATTGTTGGAGATAATCGGTATAGAACACAACTTACGAACATGGTGCTTTTGTGGACACGTCTTTCACGACTCTATCTTGTATTATAATAAAAAAGCACACCGAAACATAAAGCACTACAAGTCTTTCTATAAAAAAAATAACTTGTAAACAAACTAACCTAATTAGAATAAAATAGGAAGCCAAATAAAACTAACTAAAACAAGCAAATCAAATTAATATAACCCAAATCCTAAGACCTAAAAAATCGACCCACACGACTTAGCCCCAAGTTTCAGCCTTCGATATCAAGAATCAAGATTATACCTCACAACTTCCCCTATAATCTTGAATTCTTGATTTGGACCCCTCTTTCTTTAAATTAATGTCGGCTCATCCTACTCTTGAACTAAATTCGCTTCTATTCGCGTCTCTTTTCTTTTGATTGGGACATTCATCTGCAAAATGTCTAACTTATAGCAACTACAACATCTTACTTTACTTTTATCCTAATTCTCCCTTCGGTTCTCATTGGCTTGATCCCATCCTCTTCAATCTCTACCAAAACCACGACCTCTACCTCGTCACACGTCAGTGATTGTCTTGATTTAGTACCCTTGACTTCAATGTTCACATCCAATCTCATCAACTTTCTCATCCATTGGTTTTAGGTAATTATAGCTTACCCCTTTCATCTTAGTCTTCGATTCTTTCTTCGTATGCCTTTAATCCTTCAGCAGCTTCTCAGCTTCCTCAAAGAACATGGAATCAATCTCCGAATATTGTTCTATAGTAGCCATGATTTGCAAATACTTTTTTGAAACGAATTTAACAACTTTCTTACTATTACTTCGTCCCTAGACTTGAACCAAGGTCCTTAAACTTGGCTACTATGTCGTTTAGCTTACCTGAAAAGTCATCAAAACCTCATTATCTTTCATCTTTAAGGATTCCAACTCGTTTCTAAGTGCTTGCAAATGTTTTGCACCCGTTTGGCTACAAGAGTTTCCAGGAAAGCTTCCCAAATCTCTTTTGTTTAGTAACTTAAAATAGTATGTCCTCCCGGTAGACTTGAAACAAGACGACCTTTGCTACCTTATTCTTTTTCTCGTCCACAGTTACACCCGGTCACCAGTTCAATTGCTTCCCGCAGCCCATGGTGCATTCAGGACGGACTCCATTAAGATCGTCCAAATATTGTATTCGTTGACGTTAGTTGTAGGGCTTGATACGAAGTATCGTTTTTCTCTCTCAACTCGGAAGTCCGGAACAATCACCGTATTATTTTTGTTGGTGTTATCTGCCATCTTGGTTCAACTGCTTCCTTCTTTCCTTCTAGTTGCTCAAACTCACAAGTCAACTAAAGAGAACTCTCGTTTTTCCTCTTATCCCTCAAACAAAACAGACAAACTCCCTTTCTATTTTCTTCCAAAATCTGATCACATGCTACAACCATTGTGATTAAAACTGAGAATGATCAATCTACACGGATTAATCCATTGATCTTCAAACCATGAATTGTTTTTGGTGATTGGTTTCCAAATCGATGAAACTTCCACAAACATGTGACTGATCTTGTTGGATTCAATCATTCATTTAATCAATTGCATCATAATTTCTTCTTCTGATCAGTCAACACAAACGACAATCTATTGTTTTTTTCTTCTCAGCGGCAATGATCTACAATCTCCTCTTCTCAATGGATTGGCAATATGGCAACCCCTACTGTGCTACGAATGGAACTAAAACTCGGCTTGATCTGTGGTCATTCTTTACGAAAATTCCTTTTTCGATCGATAACAGCTCATGGTTCTTGTTACTCCAACCAAATTGGTTCAACTCTTGCTACTTGCTTTAAAAACACACAGTTCTTGTCTCTTGTTCTCTGTGTTGCAAAAGTCGCCGCTAGTCGGCAACTAATCGCTAATCGGGATTGGACCTTGGCGATTTCATCAAATCGGAGGCAAAAATCAGTGGTCGGACCTAGTCGGTCAAAATCGGACCTAGCGGTAGCATAGGCGGTCTTAATCGGCCAAAAACACCGTGATTCCGGTGAGATTCTGGTAGGGTTCCTGCGAGATTCCGGTAGGGTTCCAACGACTTTCTGGCGGACTTAAAAGAATTCGGCAAAACTTGGAATTCCTGCTTAAACATGGAAATTTCACCACCTAAAAATCTTGATCGTTCTCCTTACTCTAATACCAATTGTTGGAGACCATCGGGGTAAAACACAACGTAAGAACAATGTAGTTTTGTCAAAAACTCTTCCACGACTGTTTCTTGTATTATATTCATAACAAATCACAAAATAGAACTAACCATAGTGACACCTATTTACACAAAACAAACTTGCTCACCAAGCTATTCTATTCCTCCTATTTTCGATTGAGATATACATATCATACTAATAAAAGTATACCATAATAAAACAAATCTAAGCATTCATTCACAAGTCATTTGCTAACACTATCGGTTTCTGTCAGTTCAGTCCCTCAACTATTTTGACCACCAAAACCAACCCGAACATCAAGATTAATTTCAACATTGTATTTGATTTCTAGAATTTGTCAACAATTACTAATTTTTAAAAATATTGTTATTTGTTATGTGGAGTCTTACATACATGATTGTTTTTTTCCAATGAAAATCTTAAGTAGCATATCAGGAAAGTTAATATTGTTAATCTAACAAGATGGAGCTCAATATTACTCATAAAGACTCATAAAACGTCTAGAAACAAGAATAAACGGTCATTTATGTGAAAACATGCGAGTAGGATGGATATATACCCATCAGAAGTTTTTGTATAAAATTCCCTTAACAATATGTTCAATATAATTTCTTTCCTTTTCAGGTAAGTTTATTTAAATTCATTACTATTAAAGGCCCCTTGGTAGGCTGCCCGTAAATTATTTAAACCTAATTGCACATGAATAAAGTTTCATGTACCTGTTACAAACTTACAAGACTCAATAAAGTCAGTTTCCTCTATGAGCATTTAATAAACGACGTGTATAAAACCGGCGGATATAAAGGCAACTCTCAAGTCAGAAAAGTATATTTGTTTAGTGATACTTAATAAGTAAAATAGCAACTATTAGAAGGAAACTTGGTTTAAAAAAGCGTGAGGCGAGGCGAAGCGCTTTGGTTCCAAAATTTGAGGCGCTACGCCTCAAGCGCGAGGCAAGGGCTTCACGTATGCGAGGCGATAAAATTAAAAATAATAATAATAAATTATTATGCATGACACATTTCACTTCATAATCATAAACACAAAACATAAACATAAAACATACTTAGAATTTAAAGTTTAGAACATAATTAAACATCCTAAAAACGCAGAAAATGCAGAACCGATGTTGCAAAAGATGGAGAAGAACCGAAGGCTGCAGAAAACGCAGCTGTTGTGATTGGAGAAGAACCGAAGTTGATAATTTAGGGTTCTAAAATTAACTTATTCTGATTTTGTTTAAATGGATTGGTTGGTTAGGGCTGCAATAGAATTAAAATAGGGAGAGATGGGACCAGAATAAAAAGGCTCAATATTTAACCATTTGACCATTTAAACAAAAAAGCCCAATAAAAAGGTCAAACATATGAAGCGCTGCTTCATGTCGCCTCACGCTTTCCTCCTGGAGCGCCGCCTCAGAGCGCTTCGTGTACAGGCAGCGCCTCGGTGAAACGAAGCGCCCGGGAAAACGCCTCTAGCGCCTCACGCTTAAGGCAGCGCCTCATAGCGCTTTTTTAAACCAAGGAAGGAAATAACCATTGATCTTGATTAATACTCTGTTTCACTTAATTATTCTAACTACCACACACAATATATATATATATATTATAGAGAGAGGATTGAACAAAGTAAACTCAACAAGTTTTATGCAGCTTTGTGAAAATTTAAAGCATCAATAGATAACAAAATGTTTCAATCGCATCCTTTGTCCACTGTATATCAATAACTCATACAGAGCCCTAGAATTGAAAAGCAAATATCAGCATGTAGTAATTCAATACTAGATAAACGATCACAGTAATAATTATCCTCTCCGAATAAAGTTACAAACCATGAAAAAACCGTACCAAACCCTAGAACAAGAAATCCGATCATCAAAAAAAGGTCAACTTTTTGGTTTCGCTTATGAAAATTATGGATTAGCACAGCATGAAATCAACATACCAGTAATAAAACATCTAAAATACAAAAAAAATATATATATATATATTCTACTAAGGCGCAGTTAGGAGTAAGAAACCCTAGAACAAGAAAGCCGAATGAAAAAGAAGAATTTTTTCAGAGTGAAAATCAAAGAAAGGTGAATACCAAGGATTGGCGTTGACAGTATCGCAGATATCGATGTTGAGAGTCCAATCAGGGCCGTTCAAGAAGTCGCTGGTGGCTTTATCCACTCGAACAACAGCTGAATTAGCAGACGAAGATGAAGAGGATGAAAAGGCGGTGGCGGGAAGCATCATCGGATTGATGATGAAAAAAAGGGTTTGGAGAAATTTGTGTTTAGATGAAAGTAGTAGCAGAGGGAGAAGGAACCGAGAGAGAAAGGGGATTTGGATTACTCATGGAAGTTTTGCTGGGAAATTTGTTTAAAAAAAGCTGTTTTGTTTTGTTTTGATGAGGGAGGAGGAGATTCCCAAAGAAAGGCAGCCAAGAAAAGTGCGACTTTTTTGTCTTTTTAATAGGGTAGAGTTAGACCACTCCACATTTATTATTATTATTATTATTTTTTTAGTTTCTTTACTTTACTTTTGCACACCATTCCCCTTTCATTTCCATCCTCATCCTACACTCTCTATACTACCATACTCGTTTCTTCACATAAAAACCAATGGAGCCTTTTAGATATTGAGACATCCTAATATTTAAATTTAACACTTTCAATTTTTACGTCTCGTGTTATACGAAGCATATAAGGATACGTATGACTTATATAATGTGTATAGCATTATACGCTGACTATACATGACGTATAGTACTATACGTCACATATGACTTATACATGGCATATAGTATTATACGTCACATAGTACTATACACTAACTAATAGACAAAGCATCTAGCCTCACATTGGTTGTTGTTAGTATAAATGATGTGTATCTAACAACAAAATTTAAAAAAAAAAACTACTTATTTCTAAACTTATTATGTCTTAGTTTCTTGTGGGTGAAACTATATAAGGCTAGAAATTTGGAGTGTACTCATTGGTGTTTGTTTGATTTTAATTTATGTATCGAAGTTGTATAATAGCGTTTATATATTGGTTCCAGCCTCTTACTAAATCTTTGTTTTGTTTTAATATAAGTATTATCTTCAGTTCACAAAAAAAAAAAAGATAATGAATAAAGAACTTGATCTATAGTGATTTACCAGTGCTAAGCCTAAAGTACAAGAGTTTGAAGCATGGTGTAGATTGACTGTGAATATACCAACACTGAATTTCTAGGCCAATCATATTCTTCCAATGAACCCATCCACATGATCTCCTTCATTACACACATACTTCCTTTGAGATATGTGTGTTCTCTACGACACCACTATCAAACAAAGTAATTAGAGAGATATTTAGATCTATGGAAAAGATATTAGAGAGAGAGAGAGAGCGCTCAACATGCGTTTAAGGTGAAGAACAAGTAGATAAGGGTTACTCGCCATTCTAGCACACACATAATTTTATTATTCTTTGCCACGATAGTCTTCTTCGATATATAACCTTTTAAAGAACTAAGAGAGACATAAACCATGCCATCAATTGTAAAAATTTTTGTTTCTCACCGATAGAAATTCACGGTCACTGGCATCAACGATGGTAATTAACGAGGGTTCGTGTCTCCGATTGAGTTCATGATGACTATATATGTATTCTTTGCTACATTTTCTTTCCTCTTATTAACTGGTATATTTAATAAGTTAGAGTTTTCTTAACTTTAAATGTATATCTTTAATTAATTCATTTTTTTAGTTTTTTTACAAGTTAAAGAAAGACGTCTATGTGATTTTGTTTTACTCTGGATGCGAAGATAAAAAGAACATGAATGAATTCAACCTTAAGAACTTAGAACTATACGTCTATTACTTTCTTTAAATTGTTTACTATATTCTGAGTTGATGATACATATTTATCAGCCTTTCTTGATCTTTAGGTAGAGAAACTTAAGAGAATCTATCGCTTAAAAAATGTAAGTGTATCACTCATTTTTATCATCTTTTGCATGCACGAACCCTTTTTTGATGATGTGGTACTAATATAACATATGGGTATTAGGTGTTTAGTGAATCTTTGATGGGAAGAATAACTGATGGCCGTATCCAAAGGGATCATAGTTCTTAACCTTACAAGTTGTAACTAATTTAGTTCATTAAAAACATGCATTCCTTATTGGTATGTTAAAAAGTCAGGAAAAGGGCAATTACTAACTCATATATGGATCAAATGGCAAAAATTAGATCAATGACATGTTGTTCATCTAGTTGAGGTTAAAGATGATCTTGGCTAGTCAACATTGATCATTTGTTAGTTTATTTACGTTGATCACCATAATATAATGTTAAGAGGAAGTTAGGAGAAGGTGTGTTTCTACAGGTATGTGTATAGTTATTAGGTCTCGGAGTCATAAAGGTAAATGTTTCTATTACCAAGCTATTAATTTAATACTATAATATCATTGTTTTTCTTAATCCAAATTTTACCCAACTTATTTTTCCTAATTCTCTTTGTCAAGAATTGTTCAAGTTTACAACACATACACCATAATAGTCAAGAATGGCTAGAACGTAAGTCATAGCAAAAAAATGTTTAAGCAATCCCTTCCCCTAAGTAAGACATCAAAAAGGGTTCAATATGTGCGTAAAACCTTGCATAAAATAATAGTATAACATGGTTTTTTCCTAATACAGTTTAATGAAACATGGCCATGAAAACTGTTGGATCAAGTAAGGCTGGTGCAACCAAAACAAACACTTAGACAATTTTTGGTGCAACTGATGAGAACTTCCGAAGGCAACTGCTGAGCTTCCAAAGGTCAAGTTCGAAAGAGCTTCCGAAGAGGAACTCCAACTTCTAAAGACAAAGTCTTCCTTGTTCTGAAGTTGAACACTTAGAAGAAATCAAGACAATGACTTCTGAAGTATGAAAGCCTGAAGAATGTCTCAAGCCTCAGAAGAAGTAGCCTCTTCCGAAGTATAAGTGGCTTTGAAAGAACTTGTTCTTCCGAAGCTAATTAACTTTCGGAAGAACCTACTATGAACCAGTCGACAAAAGTATGGTCCCTCTGACACTCCACTACAAATCTCTGAGATACTGCATGGTGCTTTTCCCACACCCATGTGACCATACTTTATTCCACTGTTCATTTCTTATCAGTTAGTACAGTTACCAACTTTAGTTGGTGACAAAAGGTAAGTCATGGACATGTCATGACTACCAAATCTTAGATATTATATTATCTAAGATACCTTACCTTTAGTAATGTAGTATTTGCTTTAGTCATAGGTTTCGAGCTGGTATCAAAGTAAATCCGGTTGTAGGTAGTAGTATATATAGTTTCTCATTGTAACTCATGTAACATGCATGTAAGAGTCTGGTAATACTTTGAGTTGAGAAGTAATATATACAAGTATCTTGAAAATTTATTTTATTGTGTTCTATCTTACTTAGTATATTATTATCAACTCTGTAAGGATTCTGCATCATCAAATCGAGTGTGAGTTAGTGAATTTGAGAGTTAATATCAGTGTTGAGTGACAAAAACTGATCCTGCAATTGGTATTAGAGCTTCTTAGGCTTTTGATTGTGAGATCTTACCATCCAAATCAACCTCTTCTTTACTCATACTTTCACCCCACTAAAAATGGCCCTCAACCAAAAATCATCTAAACGTGAAATGGGAACAATGTCTAAAGCACCCATCATCACACTTGAAAACTTCCGATCTTGGAGCAGACGTATTGAATGATTCATTAGATATCAAGATAGCATGATGTGGAAATCCATCACCAATGGCCCTTACAAGCCAAAGGTTGCAGCATTGGCTGGAAATGATGCTATGATAGAAAAGGCTGTTGAAGACTATTCTGATGAAGACCACAAGCGACTATAGATTGATAGAAAAGCAATCACTGTTCTTATGATTGCCATACCCAACTCCATCATGGTGGGTTTTGAACATTGTCAGTTAGCCAAAGAACTCTTTGATGTTTTGTCTCAGATGTATGCCAGCTCCAATAACTCCAAAAAAAATTCCCTGGAGCAATCATTTGAAAACTTTACTTACATTGCTGGAGAGACCCTCAGCTAGCAATACATCAGGTATATGGATCTTATTTCATCACTTCAGTCTGTGAGAGTGACTCTTAAGATGAGAGATCTCTCAAAAAAGTTCATGAGTGCACTCCCAAATGAGTGGACTTTCTACTATGTCTCTATCAAGAGGACATAAAACCTAACTCTCTCACAATGACTGAACTATATGGCATCCTTGATGGATACCATGTAGAGATGGAAAACAAGAGCGACCACCAGGTGAGCAGATCCTCAAGCCTTCCTGCTAGCAATGCTTTAATGGTTGCTGAAGGCTCAAGACCCCCTAACCTCAGCAGTACCTGACTTACTCCCAACAACCATCCTGTTCTTCTGGGCCATACATTACCTTTCCTGAAACTCCAAGGTCTCAACAGGCTCAGTCAAGTCCTTTCCAGGATAGTTGTGCCTTTGTCTCAGGAAATGGACATTCTAGTGATTTTCAGTTTTGCTTTGATGATCTAGAATGCTTCAGCCTAGATGATGTCGAGTGCATGGACATTGTCCAACAGATGGCTTTGTTAACTTACAGGGCAAAGAAGTTCTTCAAGAGAACTGGAAGGCAATTTCCCCAAAACCCAACTAACAGCAAGTTTGGGTTTGACAAGACAAAGGCCAAATATTACAACTATAACCAACTTGGACACTTTGCCAGGGAATGTAAGGATCCGAAATCAAATCCGGGAACCTCTCAAGCCTTCATACATCCTACCACACGTAAAACAACCGGAAAGCCAACTGAACAACACACAACTGCTGTTGCTCAAGAAGTGGACTAGAGCTTCATGGTGCAGGATGTAACCCCTGCTCAAGCATTGATGGCTGGAACTGATGACAGTAAGGTATTTGAACACCTCTATACTCCAGCTTGCATTGCTAAAGTTAAATTGTATCAGGACTACAATATGGAAATTGAATCTGAAATTGAGTCTTTAAAATTCCTTAAGAGTGATTTTGAAAGGGCTGAATCTAACTATAAAATGAAAATTAAAGAGTTAGAGAAAACTGTATCCTTTTTAAAACATAAACATACCAACTATAAGACTCAAATGAAAGATTTAATCTCCAAATTGACTGAGGCTCAAGCCCAGCTTCTCACAGCTGAGGCTCAAGCCAGGAAGCATGCTATTTCTGAGCAAAACTTCCAAGCCATTCTTGCATAATCCTCCCACTCAAAAATTTGTTATCAAAACAAAGGTGGGTTGGGAACCAATGAAATTGCTCCATCACATTCTTATGAGTCTATTAGACAACCAAAATGTAGGACTGAAGAGCAAGAGGTTCCATCTGCTGACCCACCTTCCCATGAGTTGAAGAGTGATGCAACCATAGAGACCATCAAAAGGAAGGATCAGGTAAATCAACCTATCTCTACAATGGATGATCATCCCATAACCACCAAAGCCAGAAGAAATAAGGCTAAGGCAGCCAGAAAAACGACCAAGAAAGTGGGTGAGTCCAAGTTGAAAATAGACCCAAAACAAAAGGGTGTATTCATTCAGCCCGATTCCAAATGGTTGGAAACTCTGATCTTGGAAAGGAGTATTGTACCAACACCCATGTCCTGCTGAAGGATCAGAAGTTAAAGGGAAAGACTGTTGATGAAGACAAGAAGAGCAAGAAACAACAATCTTCAAATCCCTCAAAGGTTAACATTACATGCATAATGTGTGGTCTGGAAAACCATATGGCTAAAGATTGTTACTACAATCCCGCAAGCACACACTATGCAAATAATGTTAAGAAAGAAGGAGTCAAGGAGGGTTTCACATTTGGACCCTATCACATGGTCCAAATGATAAGGAAAGATAAAGTGTTGAAACTTTAAAATCTTTTATTTTTAAAATAGAAAATCAAATTGATCACAAGGTCAAGGTAATTAGAAGTGATCAAGGGACTGAGTTTAAGAATCAAGTAGTAACTCAAAAGGGATTGCCAAATGATATAGTGCTCCTAGGACTCCTTAATAAAATGGTGTTGCTGAGAGGAGAAACATGACACTTATTGAGGCTGCTTGAACTATGTTAGTTGATTCAAAGCTGCCTCTAACATTTTGGGCAGAGGCAGTCAACACTACATGCTATGTGCATAATAGAGTTCTTGTAGTTAAGCCACATGAAAAAACCCCTTATGAGCTATGGAACAAAAGGCCACCATTCATTGGCTTTCTCAGGTCCTTTGGCAGCAAGCGTACCATACTTAACACAAAGGACAATTTGGTAAAATTTGCTAAAAAGTCAGATGATGCTATCTTTGTTGGATATTCTTCCAACTATATTTCCTATAGAGTTTATAACATTAAAAATCAACAATTTAAGGAATCATCTAACATTGTTGTCAATGAGCACACTCCTTGTGTTAGGGGGAATGGCCCTGATCACATCTTTGATTTAGAATTATTTCCAAACTATTCTAAACCTTCTTGTGAGAATGTTTCAGCTGGAACAGATATTCAAAGTGATTCTGATGATGACCAACTGTTTGAATTACCCAGACCTCTTCCAAGTTCTCCAAGAGTTGCTGAAAATCAAGATCCCACAATAATTAGATCTGACAGCATAACTATCTTAAGAGATAGTGGAGCTTCAACAAGTTGTCAACTAAATGAGCCTCAAAACTCATCCGGTGACAATGCACAACACCAAGCTGATGGAAGTAGCATTCTGAAGGAACATGAAACTGTCAATGCTACCCTAAAGCCAACTGATACTGATATTGTTTCTCCTTCATTCAATCAGTCCTCATTGAATGAGTGTGAAACATCAGCTGGACCAAGTGTTCAAAACCCTGAGCCAAACTTTTCTAATCTAGATCTATCCATGCAACTGGATGTGATCCCAATGCTCAGAATTCATAACACTCATCCAGCTGAGAACATTATTGGAGATGTCTTTGAAGGCGTGAGAACAAGAAGACAAACTCACAATGGGAATGTCTGCCTGTACTCATGCTTTTTATCTCAGATGGAACCCAAGAAAGTAGAAGAAGCCTTGAAAGATAGTAGTTGGGTTGAATCAATGCAAGAGGAATTGCTTCAATTCAAAAGACAAAAGGTTTGGAACTTATGTCCGCTACCATCCGGTCAAGTATCAATAGGCACAAAATGGGTATTCAGGAACAAGATAGATGATAGAGACTTGATCATCAAGAACAAGGCAAGACTGGTAGTTCAAGGATACACTCAAGAGGAAGGAATTGATTACACTGATGTCTTTGCACCTGTTGCAAGACTTGAGATAGTTAGGATCTTTCTTGCTTATGCTGCATCCAAGAATCTTACTGTCTACCAACTAGATGTCAAGTGTGCATTTCTATATGGGGATATAGATAGGGAAGTCTATCTGCGCAAGCCACCAGGATTGAAGACCCACAACACCTCAACTATGTGTGCAAACTGGATAAAGCTCTCTATGGGCTGCACCAGGCACCTAGGCTGTGGTATGAGACATTGTCTCAGTTTCTCCTGAAGAATGGTTACACAAGATGTACCATTGACAAGACTTTATTCATAAGAAAGTCTGGGAAAGACATTTTGCTCGTTCAAGTTTATGTTTATGACATCATATTTGGTTCCTCAAATGACCAAATGTGTAAAGACTTTGAGATCATTATGAAGAAGTTTGAGATGAGCTCCATGGGAAAAATGGATTTTTTCCTTGGAATTCAGGTAAAGCATATGAAAGGCGGGTTCTTTATCAATCAGTCTAAGTATGTCAAAGACATCTTAGAGAGATTCGATATGAAGGATTGCAAGCCAGCAAAGACACCTATACCCAGAAATCATAATCTTTGTCCTAACTCTAAGGGGGAGGATACTGATCAACATTAGTATAGAGCAATCATTGTATCTCTAATGTATCTCACAGCAAGTAGACCTGATATTATGTTTGCAACATGAATCTATGCAATATATCAGGCTGCTCCAAAGGTGTCTCACCTAGTTGCTGCCAAGAGAATCCTTAGATACCTCAAAGGAGCACGTAAACTGGGTCTCTGGTATCCAAGGAACACCAATTTCAATCGCTATGGCTACACTGATAGTGACTATGGTGGCTGCAACATCAACAAGAAATTAACATCAGGAGGATGTCAATTTCTTGGTGGAAGGATCATCTCATGGCAATGCAAGAAGCAATCCTGTGTCTCAACATCTACGACTGAAGGTGAATACATTGCTACGACTAGTTGCTGTGCTTAGCTGCTGTGGATTCAAAACCAGATGATAGACTATGGATTCAACTTCATGAGCACTCCTATCCACATTAACAAAAAGAGTTCTATATCCATTACAAAAAATCCTGTCAAGCACTCCAAGACAAAACACATTTACATCAGGTACCATTCCATTAGAGATATTCATGAGAAAAATCTGATTAAAGTGGTCAAAGTTGATTCAAATGAACAATATGCTGATTTGTTCACCAAAGCATTTGATGAACAAAGATTTAAGTATCTTATTACGACTATTGGGATGATAAATATTATTAGCTTATCTCATTTGAAAACCTTTTTAAAATGTGTGTTCTCTTTGTCAATATAATCTAAGCCCTGTTACAAAAGGTCTTTCTTCAAAAATTTACTAAGTGTAAGTTCTTCCGAAGAGAAATTAACCCTCGGAAGATATGTTATTCATCTTCCGAAGGAAAATTCCTCCAAGTTAGTTTTATCTTCCGAAGGGCTTTTTGTCTCGGAAGAAAATTTGATGTTATATCAAATTTATTTCCGAAGATTGAAAATATCTTCTCTCGAAAGACCTTCTTACTCTCGGAAGTAAATTTCTCTTAGGATAAATTTACTCTCAGAAGTAAGGTTGGCTTCGGAAGAAGCATACCTTCGGAAGAACATTTACATTCGGAAAAAGCTTTACTGTGTAACGGAAATCTTTTGGGCCCTATTCTATAAAAAGGTAAAGATTTTCTTAATGATGTTGGAATATTTTAAATGGATTTAACCTTACCGCCCTTGTCACATCTTACCCCAAACCATCATTTCACCTTATCCATCCGCCACTTTCACCCATTTAAATACTTTCAACTCATTCCCTTAATTTTTTTTTACAAATTTCACTGCCTAAGTTTCCTTCGTCTTCAATTTACCCAAATTCAATCTCATTTCTCTGCAACTTTCTCACAAAATGGCTCTAAACCTTCAGCACAACCAAGTCGCACTCCTTGACTCATCCAAGATGCTGACTTCCCTGAAATCATCTTCTTTCTTACCCAATCCATCTATTACACTGCCCTAACTGTTAACCCCACCGTTTATTCAAACCACTTGGCTGAAATTTTGGGGAAACGAACAGATTGTAACCCTAAATGGAGTTAGGGTTCTTAGGTCAAGCATTTATGGTTAGGAATTGATCATATCTGAACAGATCATCAAGGAGCATCTAGATCTTCATGATGAAGGGTCTCCTACCGAGTTCCCCAAAGCAAGCCTAGATGACAAATATACCTAGATGGGATATGGTGGTGATGTGAGCAGGTCAACTGTGTAAAAGTTCAACTTTCCTACAACTGGAAGTTCTTGCTTCACATAGTCCTTCAATGCTTGTCAAACAAGTCTGGGGGATGGGATGAAATCCCTTATAAACTAGGATGCCTAGTTTATGGGTTGGTAAAAGGCCTCCGGTTTAACTATTCAAGGTTTGTGCTGACCAACTTGATAGGGAACCTTCAAAGGGAAACATTTTACATGTATCCCCGGTTCATTCATCATATCATCAACTTTGAGCTGGACTAGAGTAAGCTTGTCTGTGCAGCTGCTCTACCTGTCCCTCACATGAGGCCGGCCATATTCAAAGTGCTGAAAAGGATGTCCACCAACTTTACTGGAAGACACACTGCACTTCTTCCAGGTATGATTGAGCATATAGCTCCTGGTGACATCCCTGTTAACCCCACAGGTGATGAACCCACACCAGCAATTACCCTCACAATGCCAAATCTACCTTCCCACCCTATCAAAATTACTTATCAGAGACGATCCAAACGAACCCTTGTTCAATCTACTCTGTTTGAACAAGTTCCTCCTGTTCAATCCAAAAAGGCTAGAGTGGAAACATGGGCTCCCACTCAGTCTGAGATCCCACCTTCTTTCACAATTGACCTTAATATGAGAATTGAGTCTCCTCAGTCTCAATCCCATGACCCCCAAACTCAAGCTGAAACTCCTCAGGATGAGTCACTATACTCTCCTGAGTAGCCAAAAGAGACAACCCTCTCATAGGCTCAATGCCATTAGACATTGATCAAGGTCTCGGGTCATTAGGCATAACCTCTATATCCTATACTGATCTTTTAATATGAACTGATGAGGAGATTATGCCTCTTCAAGGCCATAAGGTTGATCCACAACACCCACTTAAGGATTAGCTGAGCCTAGAGAGACCTCTGATCTCTAGCCCCCATCAACAATCCCAAACTAAGGTGAGTCCCACTAGTGTGGAGTGGACTCGTGTAGATTCAGCTGCCACTAATGAAGGAGCCTCATTGGACCTTCAGGATAGTGGTAACATATCTGAGACTGAATTACGACAATCATGCCCTTTGATGACTCTGAAAGAGACATCATTAGGCAGGGGAAACTAGGGTGCCAATAACTACATCTGGTGGTGAGGATGAACATACTCGGTATGTTACCTCATCTCTCCATGATTCTTCTAAAGAAGATGAGGGAAGTTTGCAACTCATCATAAGAGACCTACTTTCTAAAGTCTCAAACCTTGAATCCAGGGTTAAGACTTTAGAGGATAGGTCTGCTGCTCAATAACTTAAAATCGAAAATCTCAAGGCTAAACTAGCTGATAAACAGACTGAGAGATCTGTTAGGCATGTACCTACTCAAGTCTCTTTGACCTCTTCCTCTAGCTCATCAAGCTCTCAAGATGATGCTACCAAAAAGGGGGATAGTGTTCAGAGACAAGCACATGAGGAATCACAAAGTTTAGCTCTTTCTACTTTGACTTCAAAATATCCTGCTCAGCAAGCAATAGTTTTCCCTGAGCCTCCTCCAATCATTCTTCAAGTGGACCCAAGGATGCTCAAAGATCTAAACAGGTTCTTTTCCAAGTTCCTGATGGGATCTTCTATTGAACAGCCAAGTCCAGATGTTGCTGTGGTATACTTTGGACTGAAGAGCTTTAAAGGTTGAATGCACTATCTACCACTGTTAAGGAAGTTGGTCAACCTAAGGTCCACATTGAACCTGAGATTGAATTCGAAGGGGAAATAAGTACTGATGGCCCGACAACTGAAACAGTTGGGACAGATAGTGCAATCCCACAGACTTTCGAAGCTGAAGTCAAAGCCTCGGAAGAATCTCTTCAAACTTCCAAAGTTGAGATAGAAGCTGCGGAAGGGTTATTTTCTTTGTCCGATGATCTAATTATCACAGATGCAATTTTTGAACTAGCATATGAGGTAAATAGTGAGGACTTACTCAACCTACCCCTCACTCAAACATCACCATTACCACATGCTCCTATCACTACCTCTCAACCTGAAACCTTTACACAAGAACCTCCCAAGTCTTAAACTTCTGAAGACACTAAAGGGAAGAGGAAGAAGACTGCGGAAGAACTGCTAGAGGAAGAAAGGTTGGAAAAGCTAAAAAGAAAAGGTAGACTCCCTACTGGGAAGCTACTAGCTGCAAGTAGCAAAGCAGTTGTAGCCAATCAGGAGGCTATCAACAATAGAAGAAGGGTGGAGATCATTGACAGACTTGTCAATCTAGGAGCTGCTAATGAAGATGTGCTCCTGCTATCACTGGAGGAGCTTGTTGAGTTAGAAAAGGCAACCCTGCTGCAGATTGAATAAGAAGAAGAAACAACAAGGTTGGCCTAAAAGAAAGAAAGGAAAAGAAAGGAAGAAGAAGCTGACCAACAACTTAGAAATGAGAGGATAGCTTTCCTAAGCTCCAGGGGATTCTCTCTTGATGAATTAACTCCTCATAACAATGATACGATCTTGTGGCTTTTCAAGAAAGAACAAGATCAAATGGAGAAAGAGAGAAAGAAGGCTGCTAAGGAAAACCTAAGGAAGAATAAGAAGAAGGAGGAAGAAGCTGAACTTGTAACTGTTAAGAAAATGGGTGACAAAGCCTGGATGAAAGATTATCTCAGGGCCCATGGCTTCTCTAGCAAGCAAGTGGGTCCCATGTAAGAAAAGACCTTGTAGTGACATGTCTATGACATCAAGGCTGATATTCGCTCAGGAAGAAGGAAAGAGATGCACAGAAGAGTACAAGGGATGACTTCCAAACCAACACCTCAACCTCAACCTCAACCACAACCTCAACCTGAACCAATCCCTTTCTATTTTCCCATCAAAATCGAGCCAACCACTGAGCCATACACTCCTGAACCCACACCATCAACCTTAACCTCTTCCTCATCCACTCAATCACAACAACCACCTCAACTACCTATCCTCAAATCCAAAACACTTCCTAGAAAGCAAACATCATTACCTACGCAACAATCACCTAAGTCATCCTCTCAGCCCTCCAAACCTTTTTCCTTAGAATAATTCAAGGATATGAAGACAAAGCTCATCAAATGTACTACTCTGAGCGATATCTCTTGTGAGAAGGGGTCAATGAAGCTAACCTATGTTGATGGCTCCGCATGTTCCCTCAATAGAGAACAATTCTTTGATTTGCCAAGAGGAACACTGGACCAGGCTGTTGAACTCCTTGGCCTCAACTCTGACTCACTAAATGAAGAAGAGAAGAAGCTAAAAAGAAGGCTGGTGACTCTACTAGATTCAAAGAAATGGGACAAGGTACCAAGTCAGTCTCTTGTGCGTAGAAAGAAAATAATCTAATGGAGGTTCGAAGACTCTTCTCATAACTTTGTTGTGGAAAGAGAGAATGGTGAGACCAACAGGCTTAATGCCTTCTCTCTGCTACACTTAAGCAAATTTGATATTGCTGAGTTACCAGAGCAACCATTCTCCAATCCCTCCAACTTTAAGATAGCTGCTCACATCAGAAATCATCTGAGCAGTTTTCATCTGAGAGAAATATGAAAAGGAAGGATCAGCAACCAAAGGCAAAGCCTTTCTTCAAATGGTTGAAGCTCATGAACTGGAGTCTATAGTTAGATGGGAGTATGAGTACAACTCCCGTCAACTAACTCTCTTCAGAGGGCAACAACAGAGGGTACATATCATTCAAAGTGACAGATTGGATCTCCTGTCCACGAATGATTTGTACAAACTTCTCAGCACCATATCTGGGAAGAACAAAGAAAGAGATAAATATCTTCTCTCCCTGGTGCTGAAAGTTTTGAGAAGTATAAACAAGTGAGGTTTTGGTAGCATCAGCCTAGGGGAAGTTTGTTGGATCAAGTAAGGCTGGTGCAACCAAAACAGACACTTAGACAATTTTTGGTGCAACTGATGAAGAACTTTCGAAGGCAAATGCTGAGCTTCCAAAGGTCAAGTCTGAAAGAGCTTCCGAAGAGGAACTCCAACTTCCAAAGACAAAGTCTTCCTTCTTTAGAAGTTGAACACTTAGAAGAAATCAAGACAATGACTTCCGAAGTATGAAGTCCTGAAGAATGTCTCAAGCCTCGAAAGAAGTAGCCTCTTCCAAAGTATAAGTGGCTTCTGACGAACTTGTTCTTCTGGTAGCCAATTAACCTTCGAAAGAACCTACTATGAATCAATGGACATAAGTATGGTCCCTCTGACACTCCGCTGCAAATCTCTGAGATACTACATGGTACTTTACCCACACCCATGTAGATGACCATACTTTATTCCACTGTTCATTTCTTATCAGTTTGTACAATTACCAACTTTAGTTGGTGACAAAAGGTAAGTCATGGACATGTCATGACTACCAAATCTTAGATATTATTTTATCTAAGATACCTTACCTTTAGCAATGTAGTATTTGCTTTAGTCATAGGTTTCCAGCTGGTATCAAAGTATATCCGTCTGTAGGTAGTAGTATATATAGTTTCTCATTGTAATTTATGTAACATGCTTGTAAGAGTCTGGTAATACTTTGAGTTGAGAAGTAATATATACAAGTATCTTGAAAATTTATTTTCTTGTGTTCTATCTTACTTAGTATATTATTATCAACTCTGTAAGGATTCTGCATCATCAAACCAAGTGTGAGTTAGTGAATTTGAGAGTTAATATCTGTGTTGAGTGACAAAAACCGATCTTGCAAAAGTTAACATTACAACGATGAGTGAATTTATCTACAAGAATAAGCCAAGTTTTAAGTTAAATTTAAGGTGGAAAAGAATGCTCATATCATTTTGTGTTATGATTACTTTATAATTCTTTTTGGATAATTGCGTGGTTTGTTTGTAAGTTATAATCTAGTTGTGCATGAGCTTTCTCTATGGATCTTTATTTCAAAACATTTAAATCAAGTATGGATCTAATGGAGAGGTATTAGTAGTACTATTGGGTTGACACCCCCACTCTTGTTTGTTGGTACGCTAGCTGAAACCAATAGTAGTCACAAATGAAATTTAAGGTGAATATAATCTGACAAGTTTTGTGTATACGTTGTTAGACTTTGTGAAACTTAATTCTGTATGTGATTTTACTTACTTATATCTTGTTTACACATATATCCTACAACTGCAATATAACACAACATATTTTATTAAATCTGCGAACTCACCAACCATGTCTTGACCTTTTCAAGCATTTCTTTGCATGTAATAACATAAATTGATGATAGTGAAAGCTAGTGTCTTAGTAGGACCATTAAGGCTGTTGATTTAGACAATTGCTATTCATGATTTTAACATTACTTGTTGAGATAATATTATTTATGTTCGTTTACTTTTAAGCATGTTGCGCTAGTCTTGTCCCGGGATGTGGGATTTGATATTTTTTGCTTTTTGGCGATGTGTGTTGTGGAACTGACAAGCCATGACACAAGTCTCCATTTGTGTCGAGTGATTCATGACACGTTGGATCATATTATTAATTATGTCTCTATCAATAATCAATGTGTTACGACGATCTTGTCCGTTACATGTGTTTCACTACAAGCAAGGGTGTGACACCACCCAATTGTGAGATTGAGTTTCAGATTGACTTATTACTAGGAGCTCAACCTGTTGCCATGGCACCGTATCGCTTAGCTTCTTATGAAATAAAAGAAGTGATGACTCAATTGCAAGATTTGTTAGATCAAGGTTTCATTTGACCGAGTATCTACTCGTGGGATGCTCCAGTTTTATTGTCAACAAAGGAACATGAGAATGTGTATCGACTAGCATGAGGAGAATAAGTTGAAAGTGAAGAATCGGCACCCGTTACCAATGATTAATGATTTGTTTGATCAAATTTAAGCTGCTAGTTTGTTTTCAAGGATAGATCTTTAATCTAGAAATCATCAGATGAAAGTGAGGGAGCAAGATATTCCTATGATAGCTTTCCGTACGCGTTATAGGCACTATGAATTTCTTTTAATTTCCTTCGGTTTAACTAGTGCGCCAACTACTTTCATGGATCTAATGAATCGTGTATGTCGATCGATGTTAGATGAATCGGTTTGTGTTTAGTGATGACATCCCATTATACTTGGGAGCGAGGAACGAGCATGATAGCCATATTAGAGAAGTATTAGAAACACTCAGAAGCGAGAAACTGTATGCAAAGTTCTCCAAATGTGCATTCTGGCTACAGGAGGTCCAATTCCTTGATATCGTAATCAATCCCAATGGGATCACGCCAAAGATGAAGCAGTAATGAAATGAAATTCCCCGAAAGCACCATATGAGATTCACAGTTTCTTGGGTTTGGTAGGTTATTAAAGAAGGTTTATTCAAGACTTATCCAAGATAGTTTTTCCTTTGACCAAGTTAACTCATTAAGATATGAATTTTGAATGAGGTATGGATAAGAAAAACATGTTTCAAAAGCTAAAGGCAAGTTTGACTCAAGGTCCTATCTTGACGGTACTTGAAGTAAATGCTAAGTTGGTGGTTTATTCAGACACCTCGTATTCTGGTTTGGGTTATGTGTTGATGCAACGAGGAAATGTCAGAGCCTATGCTTTTAGGTAATTGAAGATTCATGAAGCCAATTATCCTACAGACAATCTAGGATTAGTAGTTGTGGTTTTTACGTTAAAGATTTGGAGGCACTATTTTATGGAACCAAGTGCACCATCTTTAAAGACCATAAGAGTTTGAAGTAGTTTTTCGAGTAGAAAGATCTTAACATGAGACAAAATAGGTGGTTGGAGTTGATTAAGGACTACGACTACGAGATTCATTATTAATCAGGCAATGCAAATGTGGTGGTTGATGTCTTTAGTCGTAAATAAATGCCTTAACCAATTCAGGTAAAAGCTTATTAGTTGATAGTGACACTTAATGTTATGCAACATATTAAAGAGTTTGAAGATAAGGCCTCAAAAAATATCGTATCAATTCTAAAATAATGAAAGGACATATTATGGATTTGGGAGAAAACACCCTCGATGTTAGGACTAGACCTGGATGGATGTGAATTTCATGTTATGGCATCTAAGAGTGAAAATTTTGGATGAAACAAATAAGACTTGGCATTCCATTCCTCCCGGTTCTACAAAAATGTATCATGATCTGAAGAAGGGCTACTGGTGGTTGGGGATGAAGCATGATGTGACAGAGTATGTGTGTAAGTTTCTAACTTGCTTGCGTGTGAAGGTGAATCACCAAAAGCCATATGGAAGATCCAACCTCTGGACATTCCCGGGTGGAAATTGGAGCATATTAGGATAGACTTTATTTTGAAGTGGCCTCGCAAGGCAAAAGGATTTGATGTGATTTGGGTTATTGTAAATTTCTTGACGAAGATGGTCAAATCGAACCAATTCGAGAGATGCATTTATCAAAAAGGTTAGCAGAACTATTTATCAAGGAAATTGTAATAAACATCGTATGCTAGTGTCCATTGTTTTCAATAGGGACACTCAGGTTACATCCAAGTTTTGGAAGAGGTTTCATGATGTGATGGAGACGAGATCACATGTTAGCAAGTCTGTCATCCTCTGACAAATAGTCAGACAGATAGAACGATTCAAACTTTGGAATACATGCTTATGGCGTGTGTGTTCGTGTTTTTGAGGGAGTTAGGATGCACACTTACTGTTAGCAGAATTTACAAAATAGTAGCTATCATGACAACATTGGTATGTCTCCTTATGAAATGCTATATGGTATGAAGTGTAGAACCCCATATGTTGGGGGTGATATTGGAAACAAGGAATTGAGGATTATCAAGGTGATTGAAGCGACGACAGAGAAATTGGAAAAGATAAACTCATTTATGAAAGCAAGTAAAGATAGGAAAAAGTCTTATGTCGATAAGAGGCGTAAGCCGATAAAGTTTCATGTTGGCGATAAGGTAATGCTGAAGGTGTCATCATGGAAAGGTATAATCAGATTATGAAAGAGAGGAAAATGAGCCCAAGATTTATATGCTCATTTCAGATTATAGCAAGGGTTGTAGAAGTGGCCTACCGACTAGAGCTACCAAATGAGTTAAGTGGAATTCATCATACATTCCATGTATCTCATTTGAGAAATGTTTGGCCGATGATGACTTGATTATGCCTTTAGAGGGTATTAAAATGGATGAGAGATTGAATTATATGGAGCAGCCTATGGCTATCATTAATAGTAAAGAAAAACATTTGAGGAATAAAGTAGTTCCACTTGTTCGAGTACAATGGAGACATAGAATTAGGTTGGAGTCTACATGGGTGACCAAGGAAGAGATAAGACAACATTATCTGCAATTTTTTGATGACTGATAGGTTCAAGGGCAGAACCTAAATAACGAGGATAAACTAACCCCCTTAAAGTTCCAAAAAAATAATTAAAAATATGAAGTTCTCACATCAATGAAGTCTAGAAGTTGAAGTTCCTAAAATAGGAAAGGTTTAAAACCTTAAAAAGTTGTTAAAATAGGAAAGAAGTGCCCCTTGCCCCTATTCTCAAGCGAAAAATTTCAAAAAGGGAAGTCTAGAAAGAGATAGCGAGATCTAGAGAGAGAAAGAAGGAAACTGTAAGGCCCCGTTCCCGGAAAACCTCACAGTTGGTTAATCATAGCATAAAATCATTTTTAATAATCAAAACATTACAGCGGAATTAAATAGACATTCATTAAAAACTTGGAAATCATATTGTACTCATACATTTGTCTTAAATAGAATAAAAACATAGTGCATTGTTTGAAAATACAATAACGATCTCATAAACAGGAATGCCATCCATTGCTCTCCAAGTAGCTCCATGTTGCCATCCCCAGCATCAGCGTTTACCTGCCAACTATTTAAAAGTCAGCTTCGCTGAGTGAGTTCTAGTTTTAAATAATATAAGAAAATATAAACTTTATCCTTCATATAATGACCATGTATACATCATAGTACATAACATTACTTGCATCATAATAAGCATGTTCATTATCATTCATTCTTTCATTATCTTTCATTATCTTCCACTTTCATCATAAACGAGATTGCACAAAACAAGAGCTCCATGTTGATCGACAACAAATGCCAATCCCTGTCGGTACACATGAAAACGGTAGCTAACCCCCGACAGTTGATCCACACTGCAAGGCACATAGCCCGCTCATGAATACGGATCCATCATCATACATCAGACTCACATAAGTGAAGTCTATCATAGTGCTTGCAAGACTTTTCATCATCAAATGGGCCCGGGGGTAACATTCATTAAGTTTCGCTTTTCATTAATATCATCTTCCACTTTAATATATAATACTTAACTCATTAAGTGCACAACATACCAAGTACTAGTCATCATAAAACATAACCGACCCTCCGCGGGACAGCGGGGTCCTAGGGGCAGTAGCCCCTAGTGGGGTCCAAGGGGCAACGCCCCTGGCTGGGGCCGGGCTGACCGGTCAGCGCGAAAAGTTTTTATATTTAAACATTTATGTAGCACATTTACTTATAGAAAAATCGTTCTTTCTGTTAAAACCCCTTAAAATCTTGGTCATTTAAAAACGTATATTTAGTATGCATAATATCCCCAAAACATGAAAAAAAACTTATACATAGGGGATCTAGAACTCACCTGGATACCACGAATAACTTGTAGACTAAGCTCTCTAGGCTAGGATCACACTACATAGCCTGCAGACAAGTTAACACTCTAAGGGGTTAATTTCTGCCTAAATTCGCTGCCAGAAAAGCAGTTTCGAATTTCGAGTTCCAGTTGCTAAGGTTTTCTAGCGTGACATATACAAATAATATTATTTCCTGGGGGAGAATTTTTCTAAATTTTTTTGGGAAAAATTTTTTTGGGGCGTTTAATTGTTTAAACAAAATAAAAATAAAATGGCTTTTGCAGAACTGATTAAATCCTTCGAATCTGATGATCTCACAATTGCACAATGTCGGTTTGATAATTTTGCAGCTTTAAAGAATGAAACGATGTCTGATTTTGTTGATCGTTTTCTATTGGTGGCAAGTAATCTGAAGAAGTTTGATGCCCAATTGGGAAATCATGAACAAGTTCTAAGATTGCTTGATTCTCTCCCATCAGAATGGAGCTCACACGGCAAGTCGATTAAAAGAGATAGAGGTTTTCGGGATTACAAACTAATGGAGGTGATCAACAAACTGAAAGAAATGGAGTTGGATATCAAACGTCGTGAGTACTATGAAGCAACATATCTAACTCCAAAGATCACTTCAAACTCCAAAGAGAAACCAGAAGAGAGATCAGATTTTGGCACCAATTCCGACGGTTTACCGAAACCGGGAACTGAAGAGGTAGAAGAGGAGCTTAACCAGACATCAATGGGTAAAGGTGGAGCTGAGTTGAATGCTAAACTTTGTGATGCTGAGAAGGAAGAGGAATGGAAGCGAAATACCAGAGTTTGCAACTGTGAGAAGGCTCTTACTGCTGAAAGAGTCATCTTGGATCTTCCATACGAGACAGTTCAGGATATGTGTTCTTCTGCTTGTAAAATTCGTTTATTTGGTGTGTATAAAGCTAATAGGTTACTTTTAGATAACCAAAAGGAGTTAACCACCATAAACGCAGAACTTAAAAAGAATGAAGCCAAATATTTCATAAAATTAAATGAAGCTTTAAAAGAAAATGATCATTTAAAAATAACTCTTCTTGAAAGAAATGTTGAAATTAATCTTTTAAATGAAAGAGTTACTTTGGCTGAATTTGAAACAAGCAAGCTTAAAACAAAGCTTGATAGATGGACCATATCCGGAATGAAACAGGAAGAGCTACTGTGTAAACAGAGGGGAGCTAGGATTAAAACGGGAGTGGGTTGTGGTGAAAATCCATACGTCTATCCTCCTCCTAGCACCCATTGTTACTCTCCTATGCCTCAACCTCATTCATCTAATGATTTGATTGAAGCTGCAGAAACTAATAGTTTAAATGCAGGTTTAAGCAACGTTAATCTTAATGAGGTTAGAGATGTGCAGGATTCTCCTGTAGGTTTGGGATTTCTCAGGCAGGGGTCTGATAAGAAGATTAATGACGATTCTACCTCTGATGCTCCAAAATCAATATCAGTTGCTTCTCCAACTTTCTTCAACAAATTCAAAACAGGTAACATTCCTTCATTTGTTCCTGTCAGGTTTGTCAAAGAAGGAACAGTTGTTGAATCGTCAGGCAATCAAAATCCTATAACCGAAGCCAACACAATAGGATGTGTCAATCAAGATCCTTTGGAAGCAGATTTGTGTATACGAGATTGGATGAGCTCAGATGATGAATCAAACACAGAGGAGCGTGTTGGTTCCTGACAAATCAATATATCTCTTGATATTGTCAAGTCTCAAAAGCTTCCAAAAGCTGAATTAAGACCAATACGGATCTCTTCTCCAATTGCAAAGCATCCCACTCAATCAGTGAAGATCTCATTCCCTGTTCAGCATAGCAAATGCCAAAACAAGCAAGAATCTGCTACAAGCTCAAAGCAATCCTTCCCAGCACCTACACAACACGGGACTACAAAGAATCAAAAGCCTTTCAAGGCTTGTTTTGAGTGTGGAAAAGAAGGTCATGTGGTAAAGAAATGTCCTCAAAGACTTGTTTCTGATGGTAAAGGCAAACTGAATTGCTTCTCCGGATCAGAGTCAACAAAGAATGTTCTAGTTGGTAAAGGCAACACGGGTTGCTTCTCTAGTTCAAAAGGTAAAAAGCAAACATCTTTGAATGGTTGGATGAAAAACCCTCCATCCAAACCTTTTCATGTGAAGCCGGTTTCACATGATACAAAGATGAAAATAACCAAAGGTTCAAAATCAAATTCTTTTCCTTCCAATCTTAAACAGAGAATGATTTCCAAATTTAATTCATTCAAACACAAGTTAATTGAACCGAAACAAATTTGGAAAATTAAAAAGAAGAATACAACAATCCCCGATTGTTTAAACGGTTGTGTGCAGAAGCTTGTTACTTATCTTGATGAAAAAGGAACTTCCAGGACTACGATGGCCTGGGTTCCCCTTTCTAACTAATTTGTTAATAAGTGCAGGAACAATTCAGGAGGACTGTTAGTAATCCGGTTTACTGACAGAGATTGTTCCTAATTCAAATTTGAGGCGGAACAAACAGGTTAAGGTCATGGTATTTTATCCACAATCTGGATTTTTATCTACACAATCACAGTTCTCACTTCATAATCACTGCATATTTCTTGAGCATTCATTTTTTATCATCATATCAGTGTAGTTTGGAAGACCTTCTTTGATAAATTTTTATTTTTGTACAGTTTTATAAAAAATTAAAAAAAAATAATAAAAAAATAAAAAAAATATATATAAAAAATATAAAAAAAAAATAAATAATAAATAAAAATAAGAAAAAAAAAAGTTTGCAAAAATAAAAATTTAGGGGGAGAGTATAAGTAAATAAAAATGAAAAGTGTATTGAGACCTTGATTCGAGATGACTGAGAAATGATTGTATATCATCTTGAAATGCTTGTTTTTGCATGACTTTCGTTTTAAAAATGAGAAATGATAGTAACTGATGCTGTTATCTGATTTCCATCTTATTTTTAATTGTAAATAAAAGAAAAACAATCAGATTCTTTAATGTTATGCTTGGTAGACTCAGCCTGAAGAATAAAGTAGACAACAGTATGATGATTTAAATTAAAATATATACTTAAGGATGTATGGATTTACGCAATCATTTTGGCCTGCACAAAAACTGAGTCCCGACAAAAATTGGATTGAGAATTGATCTTTCACCCACCATGATACAAATCATATAAGCCATATCTTTGAGCCATGATTGGTGTATTTATCTGCCTTGTGTTTGTGCTAATCTCCTCTGCTGTACAGAAGTACTGACCTGGAGTGATGATCTCCTCTGCTGTACGATAGTACTAACTTGGAGCTCTCATCGGCACAGGATTAAATGGTCATCTCCTTTCTTATACGTGAGTATAGACCTGGAGCTCTCACTATTTTGGTCTAAGTAGTGTCAAATCATCTAATACATCACAGAATGCAATATTCTGTTGATAATCACTTGCACACTAATGCACACGCCATGCTCTATAAAGATTGTAACAAAATTCAAGAAATCCTGAGGTTGGGTGAGGGTTTTTGCCAAATGATTGTGGGGTCCTAGCATTCTAAAGCATTTAATCGAACCTTAACGAATCATCTTCTGCTTGTTGAAAAAGATAGGGCATGGGTTTAAGTGGACAAACATATCAGCAATCGTTATTGATCTGTTTGAGAATTTCAAAATCATTTAAAGACTGTGATTAGATTCAGTTATCAGTGTGATCTCATTGCTTGTCGATGATTAAATTCATCTTTGTGCTAAAGTATATCTTGAGGATGTGATCTCATGATCGATTCAGTTCTCGGTTATAAAACAAATATAGATAAAAAAATGTTATAATAAATGTATATAATAAAAATAAAAAAATATAATAAATTTTTAGTTCAAAATTTATTTTAGGTCTTCCATATTATGCTGTTACAATTTTATCATTTTTCAAGCATTTCACAGAAATTGCGTACAAACGAACACGGATTCGTTTGTTTTTCACACACAGATAAACACGAGTTTATTTTGTTAAAATGAAATGATCTAATTAGAAATGTCGAGATTGTGTTTGTGAATGTGTTTCAGATTTTTGCTTTAAGTGATGGCCGATCATCAGTTAAGCAGTGCACCTGATCAGAGAGCCTGTTCCTCAAGTTTGCAGAAGATACCGAGCTAGGAATCCTCCTCCTACATCTTCTGAAGCACTCGAGATTAGAGATTTGGGAAAGCTGTTCCAATATCTTCACAAATGTTGCACTCAAAAAGGGGGAGCATATAAATAGGGGGAGCTTATGAGATGAAAAATCTTTCTCATCAGATTCAGAAAGATTCAAATTGAAGATTTTTCTATTATTGACTTCTCGATGCTGATTTCGTTTGAAGACGTTGATAATGATAGACTAAGGGGGAGTATTGTTGGAGCTGTAAAAGATAGTCTATATTATCAACACAGTGAAAGTCAACCAAAGTCAATGTCACGGTCAAAGTCAACAAAAGTCAAACCCGACACGTTCGAGACGAGGAACCAAGACGAGACGTTGAAGATTTAGATGACTAGGAGTTTTATTGTAATAAATATATTTTGTGTGAACAAAATATATTTTACTTTCTTTGAGTCATGTTTTAGTCTAAATATATAGTCTAGGGGGTTATGTGTAAATATGGAAACTTAAACTAGACTATAAATGGCCTAATTGTAATTAGAATTAGGTTAATGGTTGCATGACCAATAGATTGGGGGATTATTTGTAAACACATATTTTGCAATCTAATTGAAGATTAAAGGGGTTTTGATTGTGATTATCATATTTTGATCTAATTCTTCATGATTTGATTCAAGTTTGATTATCTTGGAGTTACACTTTCTGATCTTCCCGGCACTCACTAATTTCCAGTACCACTTCCATCTCTCTAAGCTAGCGATGGGCAGCAGTAGCATTGCCGTTACCGTCAAAGGTTGGGGGCTTGAACCTTTGAAATGCCCATAGTTGCACCCTCTAGTAGTCTCTCTCTCGGAATCCTCATCACTATCGTCATCATGGACTACCACCTTAGGGTTTGATGGCTCCTCTTTAGATTCCTCAGTCCTCCTAGTGGACCTTCCTGAATTCTTCTCACTTTCTTCCCCTTCTTCTCAGCTTTCTCTGCATCCTTGACTGCTTTGATCACCTCGGTCACCACCGAGGGTAAGACATTTTGCATGACATTGTAGACCTCATCAGCGATAGCCTCCTTCACAGTGGGTTTAAGGGTGGCTGATCCCTCCCCCTCCGGGTGACTAGGGAGGTCTGACTCCTCATGAACAGTCTCGGGAGCCTTAGCTTTACTCCGAGTGACACGTGGCTCAGTATTACGTCTGCCACGAGCACCTCCTCGGGTTGCCTTCCCTGATTTTCT
Organism: Flaveria ramosissima; assembly: GCA_025215565.1. Lineage (NCBI taxonomy): Eukaryota > Viridiplantae > Streptophyta > Magnoliopsida > Asterales > Asteraceae > Flaveria > Flaveria ramosissima. The sequence goes on along the minus strand of JACVEC010000103.1, from coordinate 25,108 downwards.
ACCAGCCATAACTAATTCCTATAAGATTCAAACACCAAAATGGTTATTCAAGATAATTGCCCAGATCATTATAAGTATGGTAAGTCCTTAATTACAGTGGTCAAGTGTGATTAACCACTTACCTTACCCTTCTTGTCCCAAGCAATCACTATCCTAACACATATTAGTATTCAAATCTACAAGCACATAAAACAAACACACACATATAATTCTGGTTTTACTTGAAACGTTTACCTGATGGCACGTAGCTACTAGGATTGGCATCCTTCATTTGGTCCTATTTTTAGTTTAAGTTTAGGTTTTGAAAATAGTTTACCCAATTCTCTTAAAGTTTGGCTCTGATACCAACTTGTAAGGCCCCGTTTCCGAAAAACCTCATAGTTGGTTAATCATAGCATAAAATCATTTTTAATAATCAAAACATTGCAGCGGAATTAAATAGACATTCATTAAAAACTTGGAAATCATATTATACTCATACATTTGTCTTAAATAGAATAAAAACATAGTGCATTGCTTGAAATACAATAACGATCTCATAAACAGGAATGCCATCCATTGCTATCCAAGTAGCTCCATGGTGCCATCCCTAGCATCAGCGTTTACCTGCCAACTATTATGCATAAAAGTCAGCGTCGCTGAGTGAGTTCTAGTTTTAAATAATATAAGAAAATATAAACTTTATCCTTCATATAATGACCATGCATACATCATAGTACACAACATTACTTGCATCATAATAAGCATGTTCATTATCTTTCATTCTTTCATTATCTTTCATTATCTTCCACTTTCATTATAAACGAGATTGCACAAAGCAAGAGCTCCATGTTGATCAACAAAAAATGCCAATCTCTATCGGTACACATGAAAATGGTAGCTAACCCCCGACAGTTGATCCACACTGCAAGGCACATAGCCCGCTCATGAATGCGGATCTATCATCATACATCAGACTCACATAAGTGAAGTCTATCATAGTGCTTGCAAGACTTTTCATCATCAAATGGGCCCGGGGTAACATTCATTAAGTTTCGCTTTTCATTAATATCATCTTCCACTTTAATATATAATACTTAACTCATTAAGTGCACAACATACCAAGTACTAGTCATCATAAAACATAACCGACCCTCCGCGGGACAGCGGGGGTTCGGGGGCGGCAGCCCCTGACAGCGGGGTCCTAGGGGCAGTAGCCCCTAGTGGGGTCCAAGGGGCAACGTGTAAGGATTCCTGAAGTCTGGTGCAACCCAAAACAGCCTAAGTGTCTCAGCAACATGCACTAAGTACTGAAGTGAAGAATGCTTCGGAAGTTTTACACAAAGCATTAGAAAAATACTCTAAGTGTAAAATCTTCCGAAGCCAAGACCAATATCTTCCGAAGCCAAACATGAAGTCTTCCGAAGCTTCAGAGACAAAGTCTTCCGAAGCTTCAACCTATGAAGACAGATTTCTTCCGAAGACTTTTAGTACACATGCTTTATCTGATGTACTGTTCCATAAAGCACCTTTTCCGCTGCATCTCTGTAAAGTCACTAACTTACATGAGTTGGTGAAAAAGGGTCTTGCTTTTGGTAACTGTACATTGAGGTCTTGAGTCTTCAACTTTCCACTTTATGTACTTTATCCTTTTTGTATGTATAAGGATGTGAGCTATGGCATGTCATAGTCACAAGGTCAAAAGGCAGATATGCCTTTTGATCCTACAATTGATTTTGTTAGTGTCTAGTCATTGTATCCAGCTGGCTTTCAAAGTATAGCCGGCTGTAGGTTGTATTATAAGTATTTCAAGTTCTTGTATCTTTTCTTTATGCTTTGTAACACTTGTAAAAGAACTTGGAGAAAGCAATATACTGCCTCCTTGAAACCCATATTCTCTTGTTCTGTCTCTTGCTTTACTTGTGTTCTTGTATCACCTTTGGTTACCCAGTTCACTGTTTGATTAGAGCTTAGTTATCTCCTCATTGTGTTGTTGTGTTGTAATTGTGCTTAAGCCCTTAAACGGTCCTGCAATTGGTATCAGAGCTTTCCAGGCTCTTGATATAAGATCTAACCATCTTAAGATCCCTCACACACACAAAAGCTAAACTCTTCAAATGGCTTCCATCTCTAAGACTGATATGGAGACTGGAACCATGAACAAATCCCCACTGATCACTCTTGATGATTTTGACACCTGGTGCATGAGGATGGAAGGCTTCATCAGGTCTCTTGATTCAAGAATGTGGGAATCTGTTGAGAATGGACCTTTCATACCCAGCACCCCCTCTGCTACTGGTGCTGGTATGATTCCTAAAGATGTGGCCAACTACTCAGATGAAGATAGAAAAAGAGTAGAGTAGAGATTGACAGGAAGGCCATGACTGCTCTTCAGACTGCTCTCCCAAACTCTGTATACAGAGGTTTTAAGAAGTGCAAGACAGCCAAACAGCTGTGGGATGCACTGAAGCTGATGTATGAAGGCTCCTCTGAAGCCAAGGAGAACAAGAAAGATCTTCTGAAGCAGCAGTTTGAAAATTTCACCTTCAAAGCAGGTGAGACCATGACCAACAATACTTCAGGTATGTTGAGATTGTGGATACCCTAGTGGATGGAGGAGTTCCTCTTGAGAACAGGGACATTGTAAGGAAGTTCATGTCCTCACTTCCTAGGCAATGGACACACTATTGTGTGGTGATCAAGAGGACTGAGAACCTTAAGACTCTTACTCTTACAGAGTTGTATGGGATTCTCAGTGGATACCAGATGGAGATGAACATGCAAGGTTCATCTGGCAACTCCAACAATCAAATGGGTTCAGCCCTTCATGTGGTTGAAAGGGACAGCATAGAACCTCAGCATCATCTCTTATGCTACCCTGACAACTCACAAAAGGGTCCTTTCATCACCTTCCCGGAGACACCAAGGGAGAACTTTACTCAAGGAAGCCCATTCCAAGAGACAAGTTCTTCTCAAGCCTTTGTGTCTGCAGATGAAAGCTGTGGGAATTATCTCTTCACTCTTGAAGACCTGGACTGTATCCATCCAGATGACCTGGAATACATGGAGATAGTTCAGCAGATGGCTCTCCTCACTCACAGAGCCAAGAAGTTCTACAAGAGGACAGGAAGAAGATTTCCAAGCAATGCTACCAGTAGTAAGTTTGGGCTGGATAAAAGCAAAGTTAAGTGTTACAACTGTAACCTTATGGGTCACTTTGCCAGGGAGTGTAAGGCACCTAAAGCAAATGGGGGCCAAACACAACCCAGACCAAACTTTACTGACAAAGCTCCTCAGGCTGAGAAGACAAAGCAACATGCTGCTGTTGCTGTTGAAGAAGGAGGCTTTGACTGGAGTTTTCAGGTGGAGGATGCTTCTCCAAACCAAGCACTGATGGCTGACCATGATGAAGCCAAGGTATTGGAACATCTTTGCTCCCCTGAATGCATTGCTAAAGTAAATAGATACAGGTCCTAAACCTAGAGATGAGATCTGATCTTGAGTCATTAAACATATTAAAATCTGATTTTAGAAAGTCTGAAAATGATTACAAGTTAAAGATAGAGGACTTGGAGAAAACCATTTCAGTACTAAAACATGAACATACAGATTTCAGAACTCAGATCCAAGATCTCATCACTAAGTTAACTGAGTGCCAGGCTGAGCTTGTGATCAGCAAAGCCAAGGCAGAGAAGAGTGTTCTTGAAGAAGAGACCTTCAAGAACATGATATCCTCATCCCTGCACAACAAGGTTTGTTATCAAAATAGACAGGGACTAGGATCAAATGAGATAGCTCCTCCACACACAATCTTGTCTGTAAGATCTCCTAGGTGTGGAACTTGTGAAGATGAGCTTCCTCTCATAGATCCTGTAAGTGAGGATGATGAAGAAGTGATAGTGAAGAATTCCTCTGAGAAGAGTGAAGAAGAGGATTCTTCCAAGGGCCACTATCCTTCTGAGGAGAAGAAATCAACTGTGATGACCAAGTCCAAAAGAAAGAACTTGATCAGAAAGAGCAAAAGGAAGGCAAAGAAGGCTCAAGAAATCAAGGCTACTTTTGATGCTAAGCAGAAACAAGTTTTTATCTCTGCAGGTTTCAAAGTAGTAAGGACTGAAGACATCAACCAAGACTCCTCAGCTAAGAGTCATGGTTCTTGTTCAAATCATCTCAGGTCAAGAAGAAGACTGAGCTGCTGTGTACCACTGCTGCACAGCCTGGACCATCAAACTCCAAGAACAGTTCACAGCCCAAAGGAACTGTCTCAGCATCTACCAAGATGAAGGTGGAGAAGGGATGTGACCAAAGCCAGTCTTGCTCTCAAAAGGAGACTTCTTTGAAGAAGAAAATGTTATGTGTTATGTGTGAAAGTACTTCTCACATTGCTAAGGATTGCCCATACAATCCTAAAAGTACTGTCCACATGACCTAAAACAAAGACTTCAAAGAGTCTCAAGAAGTCTCAAGCTTCGGAAGGAAAGTCTGTTTCCTTCGGAAGCTCCAAATCAAAGAAGAAGGTAAAGTGGAAAATTACCTTCGGAAGCAAAGTTGGTCTCGGAAGAAAGGAGTTCTTCCGAAGCACTAAAGTCTGCTGCAGTGACTGTAGATTCTTCCGAAGGATCAGTCATCAAAACTTGTGAAGTTCCAAAAGCTTCTAAGGTTTTGAAGGTCAAGTCCAAGACTCCAAAGGTGGTGTGGAAGTCTAAGAAAGACCAAATGACTGAGGTTTCTCCATCAACAACAGCTGAAGATCCCCATAGTACAACCATAGGATCTATTACTGTTGCATTACCTTCTATTACTATTAATGAGCCCAAGACAAGTAAGGCTTGGGTTTCCAAATGTAACTAATCATTTCTTTGTGCAGGAACAGCTCAAGACAAACAGGAATGTCTGGATAATTGACAGTGGCTGTTCCAGGCACATGACAGGCAATAGGTCTCTACTCCATAATTTTGAGAGAATTGATGGAGGACCAGTTGCTTTTGGAGGAGATGAAGGTGGTTACATTTCTGGAAGGGGCAAGGTCACAAATGGTAAGCTCAGCATTGAGAAGGTAAACTTTGTTAAGGAGCTTGGGTACAATCTTCTGAGTGTATCCCAATTTTGTGATCAGAGTCATAACATGCTCTTTACTGAGCATGAGTGCATTGTTCTCAAACCTGGTGTGGTCATTCCTCATGAGCATATCCTGCTCAGAGCCCCCAGGAAAGGGAACATGTACAAGATGGATTTGCAAGAAACATCTCCCTCAGGAGAAGTTTCATGCTTTCTATCTAAAGCAAATAGTGATGAGTCTTTCCTATGGCATAAAAGAATGTGCCATGTAAACTTTAAGAACATGAATAAATTAATTAAACATGATCTGGTAACTGGAATGCCAAAGAAAGAGTTTACTAGTGATGATCATTGTGTTGCATGCCTGAAAGGGAAGCAACACAAGGTATCTCACAAGCCTAAGGAAAAGAACTCCATCACTACTCCCCTACACTTGTTACATATGGATCTCTTTGGCCCCACCAGTGTAATGAGTTTAGGAAGGACCTCTTACTGTCTGGTGATCACAGATGATTTTACAAGATTCACTTGGGTCTTCTTCCTTAGAACTAAGGATGAAACCCCTGAGATTCTGAAGAATTTCATCTTAAAAGTTGAGAATCAATGTGATCACAAGGTCAAAACCATAAGATGTGATCAGGGAACTGAATTCAAGAACCAAATCCTTGATGCATTTTGTGATGAAAAAGGTATTACAAGACAATATAGTGCTCCCAGGACTCCTCAGCAAAATGGAGTTGCTGAGAGGAGAAACAGGACACTTATTGAAGCTGCAAGAACTATGTTGTCTGACTCTAAACTGCCTATCACCTTCTGGGCAGAGGCAGTCAATACTGCTTGCTATGTGCAAAACAGAGTTTTAGTAGTTAAGACACATGGTAAGACTCCTTATGAACTTTGGCACAAGAGGAAACCTTTCATTGGTTTTCTCAGGTCATTTGGATGTCCCTGCACCATCTTGAATACCAAAGATCAAATTGCCAAGTTTGCTGAGAAATCAGATGATGGACATTTCATTGGATACTCTTCTCAAGCTAAAGCTTATAGAGTATACAATCTCAGAACTAGAATTGTTGAGGAGTCAGCCAATGTGACTTTCAATGAGCACACTCCTTGTGTGGCTGGTTCTGGTCCGGATTGGCTGTTTGATCTTGATTTAGTTACCAACTGTTTTAACAAATCTTGTGAGCATGTTTCAGGATCTGCAGAAAATCTAAATACAGGTGATCCTGATCCAAGATTTGAGCTAGGAAGACCTTCAACTCATACATCTTCAGCTCCAGTTGGAACTACTTCAGCAAATGAGGTTTCTATCAGCACAACAATGACAAATTCAGCTGATACATCTGGCATGCCTTCAAATTCCAGCTCAGAGGCCTCTCAACCAGATAAAGACACCTCACTTGTAGAAGACAACAATGGTGATGGTGATAGTGATCAGGAATTTCTTGATGCTAATAACCATACCATAGATGACAACATCAATGATGTCTCACACTCATTGGATCAAGTTAATCTTGATAAGTGTGATAATGTGGAGGGTGAATCTTCAAGACCAGATTTAAATTTCTCAAATTTAGATCTTTCTCAACAACTTGCTGTGATCCCTCAGCTAAGGATCCACAAGTCTCACCCCACCACAAACATCATTGGAGATGTTGTCACAGGGGTAAGAACAAGAGGACAAACCCATGAAGCAAATGTTTGTCTTCACTCTTGTTTCTTATCTCAGATAGAGCCCAAGAAAGTTGATGAAGCTCTAAAGGATGGAAGTTGGGTTGAAGCTATGCAACAAGAGCTGCTTCAATTCAAAAGGCAGAAAGTTTGGAACCTTTGTCCTCTTCCTCATGGGAAGACTACCATTGGAACCAAATGGGTTTTTAGAAACAAGAAGGATGATAGGGGAATCATCATCAAGAACAAGGCAAGACTAGTTGTTCAAGGATACACACAAGAAGAAGGGATTGACTACACTGATGTCTTTGCTCCTGTAGCAAGACTAGAAGCTGTTAGGATATTCCTGGCATTTGCTGCATCCAAGAACTTCAAGGTCTACCAACTTGATGTAAAGTGTGCTTTCTTATATGGAGTGATTGATGAGGAGGTTTATGTCAAACAGCCACCTGGTTTTGTAGACCCTGATCATCCTGATTATGTCTGCAAGCTTGACAAAGCTCTTTATGGGCTGCATCAGGCACCCAGGAAGTGGTATGAGACACTATCTGAGTATCTCTGTAAGCATGGATACAGAAGAGGTACTATAGATGGAACTCTCTTCATCAAAGGACAGGGAAATGACTTATTGCTGGTTCAAGTATATGTTGATGACATCATCTTTGGTTCAACTAATCCAAAGCTCTGCAAAGACTTTGAGAAGCTGATGAAAGACAGATTTGAGATGAGTTCAATGGGAGAACTCAACTTCTTTCTGGGAATTCAAGTGAAGCAGGTTGAAGATGGCATCTTCATAAGTCAGTCAAAGTATGTTCAAGACATACTCAAGAGGTTCAATATGACTGATTGTAAGATTGCTAAGACACCCATAGCCAGAAACCACTCCCTTGGTCCAGATCTTGAGGGGGAGTGTGTAGATGAGCACTTATACAGGGCTATGATTGGGTCTCTTATGTATCTTACAGCTAGCAGGCCTGATATCATGTTTGCTACATGTATTTGTGCAAGATATCAAGCCAACCCTAAGATGTCTCACTTAATCACTGTGAAAAGGATTTTAAGATACCTCAAAGGTGCTTCAACACTTGGTCTATGGTATCCAAAGAATCCAAATTTCAATCTGTATGCCTATACAGATAGTGATTATGGTGGTTGCAATATGACTGCAAAGTCTACATCTGGGGGATGTCAATTCCTTGGTGGAAGGGTGGTCTCATGGCAATGCAAGAAACAATCCTGTGTGTCTGCATCAACTGCTGAGGCTGAATACATTGCTGCTGCAAGCTGCTGTGCTCAAGTGCTTTGGATTCAAAATCAGATGCTGGACTATGGATTTAACTTCAAAGAGACTCCTATCCACATAGACAACAATAGTGCTATCTCTATCACTGAGAACCCTGTGCAGCACTCAAGGACCAAACACATCAACATCAGGTATCATTTAATAAGAGATAACTATGAAAAAGGATTAATTAAACTAGTCAAAGTTCATACAGATGAACAATATGCTGATCTGTTCACCAAAGCTTTTGATGAACAGAGATTTAAGTATCTGATATCAGCTATTGGGATGATTAACTTTGAGTAGACTTTTTATTAAAACTAATTCTAATTATTTCTTCTTAAAATATGTGTGTCCTAAGTTGTCTAGTTCATCACTTTCATAAGCTCATGTTTTCTTTGGATGTAAAATTCTTTTTGAAGACTTTCCTTAGATTCTTGAAAATTTCTGATACTTCGGAAGATAAAATTTTATCTTCGGAAGAAAAACATGTCTTAAAATAAATAACTGTCTAAGAGATTTTACCTTCGGAAGAAGTAAATTCATCTTCCGAAGCTTAAAATTCTTATCTCAGACACTTATCTATTTTCAAGAACCTTTTCCTTCCGAAGCAAAATTAACCTTCGGAAGCTTTGTTTATTTTCATACAAAGCATTCAAGGGTTTATTTCTCTTCCGAAGCATAAATTATCAAGACTCTCAGGAAAATCTTCCGAAGCCATTTTAGCTTCGGAAGCTTTTTAAATCAAAACTTCCGAAGACAAATAAACTTCGGAAGCTTTTCGAATTCCAAGAAAACTACTTTTTGAGCAAAAGTAAACTACCTTTTCAGAGGTGGGACCGACTTTCGGATTTCAAAGTTTATCCTCTTTCATTAACTTTGGTTCAAATCCCTTTTCATATAAATACCCAACGGTTCCCCCTCTTTCCCACTATCTTCCTCAATTCTACTGTTTCTCTAACCTAATTCTCTAAACCGCCTTTGCTTTCTACCTTTCTTCACCCTTAAGCTTCTGAAATGGCCAACCTTAACCGCAGAAACAACCCTGATTTCTCCATGCAACTACACAGGCAACATAATCAAGTTGCTCTGTTAAGCTCTGAGAAAGATGCAAGTTTCTCAGAGATTTGCCAATTCTTGACTCTGTCAAATTATTTCACCTCCCTGACCATTGATCCTACTCTATATGAGGATCATTTGCTTGAATTCTGGAAGACCTGCCAAGAGGTCATTATGGATGGGGAGAAGGCACTGTCTGCCACAGTGCAAGGGAGGACAATCTTCATCACTCCGGCCATCATTAACCAACATCTACAGCTGGATGATGAAGAAGGTGAGGTGTCCTTCCCAAAAGAAGCTGTTAATCATTCTTTTGAGCAGATGGGCTATGAGGGAGATTTCTCTGTAAAGACCTTTAGGAAAGGGAAGGTCTCATCCCAATGGAAATTCCTGCTCCATGTGGTTATCCACAGCTTGTCAAACAAGCATGGTGGATGGGACCAGATTCCTGAGGATCTCTCCTTTATAGTTCATGGAATGGTTCAGGGGGTCAAGTTCAGGTATTCACAATTTGTTATACTAATTTACTTGCAAACTTAGACTCCTTAGAGTATTACATGTTTCCTAGATATGTTCAACACATTCTCAACTGTGAACTGGGCTCACAGTTGAGGGAAACAGGTAATATTCTTAAATTGGGACAGATGAAGCCCGGCATCTTTAAAATAATGAAGAAGCCAACTGTAGGCTTCTCTGGGGTAGAAACAGCCCTAGTCCCAAAAATGTTAGAGCTCATTGCTCAAGGTGACAACCTAGCAACACAAGCTAGTGTTGAACCCACACCTCTTTTGTCCTTACCATTAAAAAGACCAGAAATCACCCTCACCTACCAAAGAAAATCCAAACGAACCCCTGCTCAGGCTATTGAGTCTGTGCAGGCCCCCAAATACTCAACCTTACAGGAAGAAGTGGACACTAGAGCTCCCACTTCTCCTGAGGAGCAAACCACTCCCATTACTTCACCTATCAGGGCTGAGGTTCCTCAAGCTCACCCTGATGAGCTCAATAGCCCAACAACCTTAAGCCTTCACTCTGAGTCTCAACACTCAAGTGGACAACCTTCAGGGGACAGCTACCATCCCCAGCCTTTGGATCTCAACCAACCAATTCCCAACCTATCCTTTTACACTGATGAAGACTTAGGATTCAGTGAGTACCATGAGTCTCTCTTCTCCTCCCCTACTCAAAGAGAGATGAGTACCTCTGACTCTCCTCAGTCTATCCCCCATCAGTCACCTATTACTGAGGTGGACACTTCTGAACCTGTTCAGGATGTCCATATGGAAGAGGCTCTCACTTTTGAAAGTGATTACATCATTAAGACCTCAACCATGGCAACTCAGCCCATTGGCATCTCAACTGAGGCTGCCAGTGAGCAGAGGAAAACCAGCAGCCAAGAAACTCAAGCTGGTGGTGAGAGAGAGGACTTTGGTCCAATCATCTCATCCCCCAATGAATCTTCTGATGAAGATGAGGGGAATTTGAGACTAAAGGTGCAAAAACTGTCAAAAACATGCACCTATTTAGTCTCTAAGGTTAGTCACTTGGAATCTCAGGTGACTACCCTGCAAAACAGGGTCAATGATCAGCAACTCCAGATTTCATATCTGCAGGAAAAACTAGCTGGGAGACCTTTAAGGAGAGCTCAACCAGGAACACAAGAACCTGTGGAAGTGATTGACTTATCCTCCAGCTCACCTATGCAAGTGGGTGATGCTACCAAAAAGGGGGAGAAAGTTGTTACAACCACAGAACCTGGGAGTTCTTCAGAGAGAATGGACATAGAGGACTCACCATCCTCACTTGCTGTTGTGCATTCTCAGCAACTTCCTCAAGTTCACATTAATGTGGACTCTATAGACTCTCTCATCAGGAGTCTCTTTGAGGAAGGTATACCAAGGGCTGTCTCATCTCCACCACTAGGAACTGGCAATCACATCATAAGGTGGAGGTATGATGATGACAGGAGAGCCCTCATACTTCAAAGAGTTCAAGGCCAACAAGAAGTTTTTCAATTCCAAAGCCTGAGCTTTTATGAAAGACTGGATTTAGTCAACTTGCCACTTGTCAATCCAAGCAATTCAAGACAAGCTGACAGGCTGGCTCAAAGAATCCAAGACAGGATCCTTGCAGAGTTCTCTCTAAGAAGGAGACTTAGGCAATCAGGCAATGTCATCGGTCAACTGGATGTTGAGGTGGACCCTAAGATTAGTTTCATAGGGGAAACCTTGACTGAAGGCCCAGTGACAGAACCTGAGACCCCTGTCTCATCATCAACAACTGCTGCTGAGGTCCAAACTCCATCTGAGACACCTGCTGGTGAAGGTGTTTCTCAGCCTCTCTCTGGCCAGAGCATGGAAGCTACTCCAAGCAATGAAGGCCAAGCTTCAATCCACCCTGAGTCACAAAGGTCTGTTGGTGACAAAGGGAAAAGGATAATGACTCCTGAGGAAATTGAGGAGGAAGAGAGAGAGAGGAAAAGGAGACTAAGGGGAGAAAGTTCCACTGGGTCATCTAGCTTCATGCAAGCTGCAATCAGGGCTGCTCCCAGACCAAATACTCAAGATGATGAGTTAAGGGCAGTCAGGATTACCTACTTACAGACCAGGAACTATGACATTGATGAGATCATCTCCCTCCCCTTAGAAGAACTAAATGAACTGGCTGACAGAGAAGTGTCAAGAGAGTTGAAGGAGAAAGAGATGCAATGATACTTCTCCAACTCAAAGAGGAGAAGAGACAGAAAAGACTTTACAAGCATGCTCCTACTCTCTCACCAGTTCAAGAAAGTCCTGCACAGGAAGATGTGGCTCCACAAGAACCTCAGGTAGATAAAGAGGAAGATAGGATCAAGATGATCAACTACCTGAGTGCCACAGGCTTCTATCAGGCAGATGCACTTCTCCCTTTGTCCTATGACTTCATTGAGTTCGAGTATTTAAAGCAACTTGAGCTTGAGTTAGTCAAGGAAAGAAAGACAACCAAAAGGAAACTAAGGGAAGAAGCTGCAAAGTCAAGGGCCATCATTCAAAAGAATGCAAAGAAGTCTGCTGACAGACAAAGAATGGTGAGCTTCTTGAAGCTGTATGGATTCTCCGGAAGGAGACTTGGCCCCATGTCTCTATCCACCATGGATGAGCATATTAGGGTGATCAAGCAGAAGATTAAAAGTGGAGAACTCATTGACTTGCACTCTCTTCCAAGTCAAGTCCCACCTGAAGTGGAGGTCAAGTTTGAACAACCAGAGACACCTCAACCAGCACCTCCAGCTGAGCCCCAGCAAGCTTCATCTTCTGATCCTAGGCAGGGTCAAACTCCCTCTCCTTCTGAACCTGTGAGGGAGGAACACCCAACTGAGAAAGACACTGATGATCAACATGGTGCTGCAGACCAGTCTTCTCAGTTAAAGACAACCAAGAGGAAGAAGAGGATGGCTTCTAAACCAAAGACAAAGAAGAAGAAGCCAAAGTCATCTACCTCTGCACCTCAGGCTGAATCAGATCAACCTGAGGAAGTGCATGATGAGGCAGCCCAATCAACTCCTATTCAAGTGGCTCCTCTAACTAGTGAGACACCCATCTTGTCCTGGACATACTCTACCAATCCAGAGAGATGGACTGTTATCAGAGATCAAGGTGTTGAGAATGTCTACTCATGGCAAGACATAATCAACTTACCTCTGCATGATCTCTTTGAGATGAGAAGATACTATGAAAGTCTTGATGATCCTGACCATCTCATGAAGAAAGGAATGGTCCTGATTGTACTGAAGACTACCAACATTTGAAGATCTTCCAAGTGTTTTGGTAGCATCAGCCTAGGGGGAGTTTGTAAGGATTCCTGAAGTCTGATGCAACCCAAAACAGCCTAAGTGTCTCAGCAACATGCACTAAGTACTGAAGTGAAGAATGCTTCAGAAGTTTTACACAAAGCATTAGAAAATACTCTAAGTGTAAAATCTTCCGAAGCCAAGACCAATATCTTCCGAAGCCAAACATGAAGTCTTCCGAAGCTTCAGAGACAAAGTCTTCCGAAGCCTCAACCTATGAAGACAGATTTCTTCCGAAGACTTTTAGTACACATGCTTTATCTGATGTACTGTTCCATAAAGCACCTTTTCCGTTGCATCTCTGTAAAGTCACCAACTTACATGAGTTGGTGAAAAGGGTCTTGCTTTTGGTAACTGTACATTGAGGTCTTGAGTCTTCAACTTTCCACTTTATGTACTTTATCCTTTTTGTATTGTATAAGGATGTGAGCTATGGCATGTCATAGTCACAAGGTCAAAAGGCAGATATGCCTTTTGATCCTACAATTGATTTTGTTAGTGTCTAGTCAATTGTATCCGCTGGCTTTCAAAGTATAGCCGGCTGTAGGTTGTAGTATAAGTATTTCAAGTTCTTGTATCTTTTCTTTATGCTTTGTAACACTTGTAAAAGAACTTGAGAAAGCAATATACTGCCTCCTTGAAACCCATATTCTCTTGTTCTGTCTCTTGCTTTACTTGTGTTCTTTGTATCACCTTTGGTTACCCAGTTCACTGTTTGATTAGAGCTTAGTTAATCTCCTCATTGTGTTGTTGTGTTGTAATTGTGCTTAAGCCCTTAAACGGTCCTGCAAATTGTTTCATCATTGATTTTGTCCTCCGGAATCTTAAAACTCATTATCCCATTTCTCTTAATGACCCTTAAAAATCTTTCTAAACGCCTTCCCCTCAAAACCGCACTTATCCTGAAAACTTATTACAACAATGCTCTCAATTCTAAATTGAACCCGTAATCTTAACAAACACGATTCTCATATCCACTTTAAGCTAATAAAACTTTAAAACCTCAAGGACATAATTAGAAAACAATCGATAATCCTGAAATCCCGCAAAAGTTGTTTCCTTGAGAAGTTCTTATGAATTCCATATCCCATCCAAAAGCATCTTGAACTTATCTCCGAGCCTCGTATCACACTAATACTTAGTGTTTCACACATGACAAAACCTTTCTAATCATCTTGAACCGTTTAAAATACAAAAGTTATCAACTAAAATTCTAACCTATGATCTTGTACCCTTTACCAAGAAACACATGGAATCACGAACTATGAAACTTGACAAACTTAAGCATAACAAAGCATCATAGTTAAACTTGTGGAATTTGAACGCTTCCAAGAGTTCATGTGAAAACGTGAAATCGAATTCAAGTCACCTCATGTACTTAAAATTAGTCCCCTCGTGATTAAATTTCGGGACGAAATTTCTTAAAGTAGGGGAGACTGTAACATCCGTCATTTTCATATTATAAACCCAAACCCAAACTTATTTTTAGCTTCCATTATTAAATTATTTAATAATCTTAATAGATCAACTATATATTAAATGTATAACTTATTATTGTAAACTATTCATTTATTAATAGTTCAAATAACTTATAATAATTTATGGATTGTAAATAATTCTTTTTCATAAGGTTATAAAGTTTATTAATCATTTTACAATAAATAATTAAATGGAAAAGTTTAAAAGCTTTACAAAAGTTATAAAGATTTATTTATCATTTATTGGTTCTAATTGTTAAATTAAAATATATAATTAAAATAGAGAGTTATTTCAAAATTTATAAAACATAAATTTTGATTAGTTAATTAAATATGATTTTACAAACTTTGGGGTTTATTTGCAAATGTAAAAAACTTTAATTGAGAAGTTTGTACATAAAATGATGAATATTAAACCATAGGGACTAAAACTGCCAAATTAATAAAATCAAATTGAATTCCCTTCCCTTGCCCGTAAATCCGGCCACCTTGCCGGCCAAACTCCGGCCACGCACCGGTAGCCCTAAAGAACCCATTAAACCGCTCGAAAACGTTTCCAAATCGTTCCAAATTCAACCGTGTACATGTTTCGAACTTGATGGAATCACTTAATCGTGTTTACGAGTCGGTTACGAACCTTAATCGATCAAGAAACCGAAGCCTTAAAGTTTATGGCCGTTCGAACATTAAACCGTAGTAATAACCCAATTAACCCAACCTGATTAATCATCTATCTATTCTTAAGCTGGTAATCAACGTAATTCCTCCTGAGAAACACACAAACAACAAATCGGATCACCACCTTCATTTCGAACTTGCAACTCAACTAAAATCCGTCTTCTGAGCATCATTAAACGAAATTGATAAAGGGCTTTTGATCGGAATGACTCCAGGAACCTTTACGTGAAGTTAATTTGATTTTCATCAATGTTTGCATCTCGAATGATACTCGACCGTGGGCGCGACTGGGTCTTCACATTGTAGCATCAAATCGTTCATCATTCTAGTAATTAAATCCCCGCATACATTTGGTTTCATGTGTACATAAAAAGCCCTAACATCCCATTCCTAACATTAATCATTTGGGGTTCAATTTGATTCAAATCGAATCTAGGGTTCTTGTGAATTGGGGGATTTTGAAATCAACACATATAAACATTGTAATGGGGTTTTCAACCAGATTTGGCTTGTAGTCCAACTGGTAATTAGCACGGATTATGAACCAGAGGTCCTGGGTTCGAACCAGGCCTCCACCATTTTTGTTTTTTTAATTAGTTTTGTTAACATTTTATAATTCAGAAAATTATTATAATATTATAAAATCAAAATAAAAATTTTATCTTTAACTAAAATATTTCAGATATTATTAAATTAAATTTAAGGGTTTTAAAACTTATGGTTTTATACTTATTTATTTATTTATATTACTTAATAACAAGAGTTATAAAACATTATTAATTCTTTCATGTAATTTAAATGCTAAAAATATTATATCATAATTAAGATTATTAAATAATTTAATAATGGAAGCTAAAAATAAGTTTGGGTTAAGGTTTATAATATGAAAATGACGGATGTTACATACATAAGTATTCAATAAGTCAAAAGTAGATAAGTGTTTGTTCAATGTATGCATGACTCGTGCATGCTCCTACGGCAGCTGCTAGTAACGACCTAAGAAAAGCATACTAAAAGTGTTATAGATCTAATCTTTGTTATAGATCCTAACTACTTAAAGATAATTTCAAGAAAGAATAAATATCAACAAACCAAAATTAAAAATTAACTAAGTAGATACAAAGATAAATAATATTTAAAATTAGCAAAATTTTAATAATCTTAACTTTTACTTATTGATTGATAATAATCCATATTATCAATTTGACTTGTGACAATCCCAACTTTCACTTTTATTACCAGTGGCAATCCCAATAGCATAATTATCATATATTCATACTCAGTTTGCATTTATTTTTCACTTGATTTTGCTTTTATGTTACTTCATTTCGTTCATAAACATAACTACGAGTGAAATCAAGTGCATATTAAACGTAAAGTATTGATAATTATGTTACTGAGACTGTTATTGGTAACAATAATGAAAGTTAGGAGTGTTACCGGTTATATTAATAGTGTAAATCATTATCGGCCGATGTCTAATAGTTTGGATTATTAATATCAAATTTACCTTTAATAGTTTAGATAATCTTCAATCTGAGTCCTATTCTAGAATGGGGTTCAACTCCTTGGTCGTTACCTACATCAATATGTCAAAGTGTTTCAACCTATGACCTAGTATACATGTTAGTGTTAGGATATGTTCTCACTTGGTTAATTTGGTGTTTGAATAGTAATGTTGATCTCGCAGGCATAATGCCACGACCTACCAAAATGCAGATCGCAACCCTTAATTTTCTTCGATTACGGGCACTTTTGAAGTAAACAAGGCTGCCTAGAAGACTCCGGAACAGTCCACACAATTCTAAGCAATATGGCAGCATTGGAAGGCTCTAGAACGTCCAACACAACACTAGAAAATGTTATTCAAGGGCCTTCTATGAAGAGGCAACTTGATCAGCCATAAATGATCTTGGAAGTCTATAGAATACACTACAAAATTCAACAATGGAGACTAGATAGAAAGATTGATCGGGTGGTGAAAGTTCAATGTTTAAAGGCTTTATTTCTGTGTTTTACGTGTAAATTTATGAGAAATAGAGTTACTTTTGGGATTATCTTGTGTTTTAGGTTAAACGTGAAGAATACAAAGAAATTGGAAGAAACGGGACGAGAATTGAAGCTCGAGAAGTAAAGAAATGTTAAGGTAAATTTGCTCGACAACAGTATCTTAAAACGGGCATAACTTGAGCTAGGAAAGGAGTTACGGGACC
Organism: Flaveria ramosissima; assembly: GCA_025215565.1. Lineage (NCBI taxonomy): Eukaryota > Viridiplantae > Streptophyta > Magnoliopsida > Asterales > Asteraceae > Flaveria > Flaveria ramosissima. The sequence continues at coordinate 7,858 of JACVEC010000103.1, read as the reverse complement.
CGCGACCTATCCACGAAAAGATCTCGAGAAGTTACACATGAAAGTCAAGGTTGTGCATGCGGTGGCGCCACCGATGCTTGGGTCCGTGTTTTGTTGAGATTTGACCTAATTTGAAGGATTTTAAAAGGGAAAAAATTATTTTAAATAAGTTAAAAAAATTAAACAGGTTTAAATAGATGCATTTACAGGTGTTTATCATGTCTTAATCGTGTCGACCTACTAATGGTACGAAACCTGTTATACTCAAATATGAAACCTGTTAACTACAAGTCATTGTGTTTTAACTTGCATGTGTCATAAAGTGTTAGCCCTAAGTCTCACTTATCTAATTAATTTGGTCTTACTTATTACTTTTATAGCTTTTAGTGTTATTTAAGATTGTTGAGACTTTCATATATAGAACTGTTACAACTAATTATTACAACAACATATAGATTTTTAGGATAATATCATCACAATCTGCACTTTGTATAACTCAAACCCGTAACATTTGATTGATGAATATATCACTTACGACTAGACAATTGCTTTGAGAATTATAATAACTATCTATCAACACAAAAGTGGCATTAGTTTTGAAACTTATATTGAGTAATTGAATTTAACTTAATGACATTGTTTAGGGTTTAATGTCGTCATATCCCGTAGCTCCTATACTATTGCGCTCAGTGATCATGGCCCCCAATCTAGACTGTTAGACCACACGTATTAGCAGGGGAGGCTTAATATTTTTAAAGGCCTAAGATGAAAATAAAATTGGAGGTCTTTTAAAACTTTATTGTTAAAACCTCTTATTTGGGCTTGGGACCAACAATAATAAATTAAAAGTTTTTTAAATTGTTTCATGTCTAATCAAAGTAATTCTTAAACACATTGTAACAATTAATCAACTATTCAAAGTAATTTTTAAATACATTGTAACAATTAATCAACTATTTAAAATAATTCAAAGACTCAAAGTGATAATTTATCAGATTTAAGTAAATCCTAGGTCCTAAATCAAATCCAAAATCAATTATTCAAGTCAAAATTTTCTGATCTAACACAATTCCTAAAACAATTATTCAAACCAACTTCAATTAATATTATTTTTTATGGGCTACTAATCTTTAGGATTTTTGTGGCTTAATAGGATTTGGTGGCCTAAGGCATCCGGCTGCTTTCGTTGTACTATGGGACGCCCATGCATACTAGGGTTGGCACCAGTACGTGACATCTTAATAGTATGTTTTATATAAGTTATATAGTATTTCATGTAATTGACAGTATCCATGTGACATCACATTTTCAAAGAGAGTAAAGGTAATGGGTGTTACATAATTTGCAATTGTCAATCCATGAACGTCTTAAATTTTGTTTTAATTGGTAAATGCATGATGGGACATTGTGAAATTCGGTTTTAATGTTACCATTAACACGAGGTGTGTAATTGAGGAAAATGTTTAGAAATCAAATATAAATTGGATGCCAAATGAATAAAAATGATACTATTTAGGAAGACTAGAAACAGGTTGAAGACCATGTTTCAAAGCAGCTTTCCAAACAACATCGATCCTGTCGACATCAAGAGCACCAACTTCATGGTGACTCCATCCTTCCAAGTTATGTACAACCCCTCCTGCATGGCATGCATGCACGATTCCTCTTCCCATTGTATACTGCACTTTTACAAACATTAGTTTTAACTATTTAAACGGTTTTTTGTATTATTTTCTGAAACGGGAATAGTGTATACATACCTCGCAAGATCCTAGGCCTTCGACGTCATCAGGAAGTTTCATGGCAGCAAGGTCTCCGTAAGTGCAGTCCCTTCTAAAAGCCAAGATTGGTGGCACCACAAACTGATGAAAATGAGTTCCTCGCGGCGCCCATCTTTGTTGTCCAGGCGTAATCCATTTCCCAACCACCCATGTCTGTTGTCATTAAACATAATAAATGTTTGGCTAAGATAAATATGTAATTTCATGAGGTTTAGCTACGATTGTAAAAATATTATTCAGTTTGTATAATGCTTATTAGCTATTAAGTCCATACGATACATACATATACACATGCTCGCATATATTCACATACACATGTACCTTGCAATTTTTTGCAGCTTGGTACTTGGTGACTTGAACTAGATTCTTCTGGTACTTTGCTGGTGCTTCTTCTTGAATACTTTGAAATCGCTCAGTTGATAAAGTCAACATCTGTATTTTTGATGAAAAAAAAATAACATAATTACTCAAAGTAAAGGTAACCATAAAAAAAAATTTTGAGCACACCAAAGACCTGTTCATGATTAAATTGTTTATTTGAACTATGATGGGTAGTTGGCACTTTAACTCACCTTGCGTTAGCGTTTTTAGGAAACAAAGATGGTACGCCAAAGGTACAAAATTGCTTGCTCCTTCATATATATAGTTTTTGGAAAAATAAACATTAACACAAAAATGCAGTATTTTTTTATGTCATAAATTGATTGGGAGACTTGTCTCACCAAAATCATCTATTATGTCACTGGAGTTTAACAGGTTATCATTACATATCTAGTGGTGAAGTGAGAAATGTTTACATGTAAGACACACTTACAAGAACACGAACACCTCTTCGACAAAGGTAAAGCGCAATGGCTCGTCCAAGCTTTGAAGTTGCTCCGGTGAGGAATACCTCTTTCACATCTTCATGAATCTCGTTAAGGATAACAGCAGCTGTCAATGTATTCCCATGAACTACTCGTACTTTCAAATTTGGGTGCTTTTCTACAAACAACCTTCCACCTCCGTTAAGTGCTTCGTTCTACATTTATCATATTTAATCAACCAAAAATTCGGTTCAGAACTAATCTATCACAATAAATAGGCGAAAATAAAGCTCCTCAATGGAAATATAGCTAGACCAAGTATGTATATAACACTAGTATAATAGAAGTATTTTAAGGAGTACAAAAATAATAATTACGAGAACTGGTGCCGAGGATTTGAGGGCCCGGAGCGAGTTAAAAAAATTGAGCCCCAAACAAAAAATAATCTTTTAACGCTTTCTTTTAATGAGTTTTAAATTGTTCGTGTATGAGCTAATTAAATGGATTTAATGGTTTACCCCAAATCATATTTGGCTAAAATAGGTTAATTTAAAGTTTGTAATGAATTAATTTATGGTATATGATGGATCAATTTTGTAAAGGATTTTTTAAAATATACATATATATACACACTTAAAAATTATGGGTCTTTCGGGAGATTGGGCATGAGCGGTCGCCCTCCCTTGGGCCCGCCCTAATAATACAAATCATATAATTACAATAAATCGTAACCAGTATATTAGTACTAGTATATATATGCATATGTATTCATGACCGATTAAATAATACCTTATTTAAAGCAGCAAGGCTAATAACCTTGACCCCCAATTTGTCAGCCCGTAGAATGGATTCTTCAATGTGTTTGTTAATGCCCTTGCAAGCGAATGGCAAGAAATACTGTATAAACAAATGAACAGATAGATTACACGAATGCAACAATAAGTTGATTAATCGAATGAAGCCGACCTGGAATCCAAAACGAGGAACAGCCCATGTTTGGTGCAATCTGCCTCTCAAATTGTAGAAAGACAAGAGGAATGTCTTAGATCTAGCCCACATGACCAGCATCACCATGAATGCACATGGCCAATATGGAAGCAAAAACAATCTAGCATTATAAGCCATTGATGAAAATGATCTGAAGACGAAGGGGGCGTGCATTGCAGATGTTATATCAACACCATGTGCCAAGAACACAAAATCTGGCACCCTCCTCGATTTACCTACATATCATAAGATCACTCAAGATATGTAATTGCTCAACACTAGAATAATGAAGCAATAATCATATGCTTCCTCCTTCAAATTTTTTTATTGGAATCACTTTTATTATACAATATATGTATATGTGTATATTGAATGAGATGTATATTATATGAATAATTAAAAATTGTTGCCTGCTGCTAGAGTTGTTTCCTGCTGCAAACCCATGACTTTGTGTTCAAAGTATTCCATATGACATCATAGAGTGGCATAAACAAGCAATAGTTGGTCTTCATCTCGCTGTGGTGTAGGCTGTAGTATCTGTAAAGCAAACATTATATATTAAATACTAGTAATAATCTAACTTATATGGATGACCAACAATGTAAATATCTATCAATCAAAGTGCATGTAGCCTTGCAATACCATGATGTTATTAGAGATATATTAGAGATAAACATTTATTATTATTTATGTCACTTATTCATGCATATCTTGTATTTGATTTAAGTATATCTCTTCCATAATAAGTGAAGATATATTTCTTTGTATTGCTCTATATATAGGGCCTTTGGTTATCAATGGGGATCATCAAATTCTATCAATACCATAAACACTTTTATGGTATCAGAGCTATGTCCGAAGAAAAGAAGACGGAGAAGGCGGAGTCCAATTCCGGCGAGGTCAAGGCTATGGCCTTGCATCCCGCCTACTCGGTGTCCAATATTCAAACTAAGATATGTGTCCTAGATGGATCCAAAGTTACCTTTTCATCATGGACAACGCTTTTCAAACTCCATGCAACCGCATACAAAGTGATCGACCATATCGATGACTCCGAGCCACCCGAAAAGAGCAATGAGAATTATGCACAATGGAAAGAGATCGACGCCATGGTCCTTCAGTGGATCTATAGCACCCTATTGGACGACTTTCTCGTCCGTGTCTTGGAAACCGATGCCACAGCACGATCGGCTTGGTTGAAAATCCAGAAGATCTTTCTTAGCAACAAATCATCGAGGGCAGCGGCTCTCGAAAACGAATTTTGCAATCTGACGTTAGGCGCTTGTTCATCCATGGATGACTATTGTCAACGCCTAAAAGATCTTGCGAATCAACTTGGAGATGTAGATAATCCGGTCTCCGAATCATGACTCGTCTTGCAATTAGTCCGAGGCTTCCGTTTGAGTTCGACACCGTAGCCAGTTTCATAAACCAAAGCGCCACACAACCTGGGATACCGCACGCAGCATGTTACAACTCGAAATTCACCGCCAAACAGCGCGTAAACAACAATCACATACGGTTCTGGCAACACCCGCACCCGGACCGCCGTAGACACCTGCCCCAACACCCCCCTCCATTCATGCAACCATATCAACCCGGTTATCGGGGACGAGGACGGGGTCGCGGTCGGAACCAACGCGACCGTGGACGAAGTCACAACTCCTACAAACATGAATGCCAGCAGCCCTGGTCCGGCCAGCCTTAATGGCAGCAGCCCTTGACATCGCCTCCAGCCCCATATCAGACGGCCCCATTTGCACTGCAGCCCACAGCTGCTTATCGCTGGAATCAAAACACCCAGGCCCATCCGGCCCAGCACCACCACAGGATGCTCATGTTGCGGCCTAACAGGCCACCATGAGCCCAGTTTCTGATTTTGGATCTAATGCTTCTTTTGCAGGCTACAATTCGTTCAGCCTATCAGATCTTAGCCAAGCCATGCAACAAGTCCACCTCAATAATAGTGACACATCGTGGTATATGGACACCAGCGCATCACTCACCTCACCTCCAATAGAGGTAAGATTACTACTCCTTTTTCTACTTCTCCTGTTTCTAATATATTTGTTGGCAATGGTGCTTCTTTACCAATATATGGATCCGGTAATACCACTCACCACACCCCAAACCATACATACAAACTCAACAATCTTATATTCACCCGCCATTATTAAACACTTGCTTTCCGTACGTAAGTTCACCATCGATAATAATACTTCCATTGAGTTTGACCCTTATGGTTTTTTGTGAAGGACCTCAAGAGTGGAGCAATTCTATCCCGCCACAATAGCATGGGCGATCTTTCCCCGTTCAACCAACCAACTCATTCCGCATTCATCTCCTCAAGTGATCAATGGCACAACCGACTTGGACATCCCGGAGAGTCATTAATGAATTTGCTTCGTTCTCGTTTTTCAATTCCTTGTTATAAAACTACGGTTTCTACTTTTATGTCATTCATGTCAAGTTTCAAAACATAAACTTTACCCTTTTATGATTCATATTCTATTACATATGCACCATTCGATTTAATTCATTGTGATCTATGGACATCCCCATTGTGAGCAAATCCAAGTACAAATACTATATGGTCTTGATTGATAATTATACTCACTATATATGGGTTTACCCACTTAAGTTCAAATCGGAAATATTTACTAATTTTTCTAAATTTTACCGTCTAATTCACACCCAATTAATCAAAAATAAAAACCTTTCATTGTGACTTAGGAGGAGAATTTGATAATCATGATTTCAAATCCTTTGCTCAAACAAACGGTTTGGTGTTTCGATTCTCTTGCCCCCAAACCTCACAACAAAACGGTCGTGCCGAGCGAATGCTTCGTCGTCTACATGACATCGTTCGTACACTCCTAAACCATGCAAACTTACCCCCCACGTTTTGGGTAGAAGCATTGCACACCGCTGTTTATCTCCATAATATTTTACCCACAAAACGTCTCAACTTTTCTACACACCCACATTTGCCGTCTATCTTTGACACCCAACCTATGACCATCTACATGTGTTTGGATGTGCGTGTTATCCTAACACCTCCGTCACTCAGCCACACAAACTTCACCCTCGCTCCACCCGGTGTATCTCCCTCGGATATCCCAAGAACTTTCGGGGCTACCAGTGTCTCGACCCTACTACGGGCAAAGTCATCCTCTCTCAACATGTTGTCTTTGATGAACATGGGTTTCCCTATCACCTATCCGCATCATCCCATTCCTACTCCTTTCTTGAAGATCCTTCACCGATAACCCAACACATCTTTCACCCATCACTACAACCCACTACACATTGCACCTCACCCACCACTTCCTCGACCAACCCGTCCACCCCCCACTCGGCCACCTCTCCTAACCAACAAACAACACCCATCAACTCCACCCCACCCGATAGCACCATGCACCCCACACCCCAGCCTATCCCACCAACCAATCCACCATCACCACCCTCACCTACAACCAATCACAACCACCACCCCCCTCCTCAACCGTCCACCTCCGTTCACCCCATGACCACCGAGCACGCGATGGTATCATCAAACCACTCACTCGCCTTAACCTACACAGCACAAATTCCCATGCCATCCTCCTATCCCAAAATCATACACACAAGCCTTATCGGATCCAAATGGAAAAGTGCCATGAAAAACGAATATCTTGCTTTACAAGAGAATGAGACATGGGAACTAGTTCTTAAACCTCATGACCATCTGGTTATCCGTTGCATATGGCTCTTTCGACATAAGTTTAAACCGGATGGGTCGTTAGATCGTTACAAGGCGAGGTTGGTCGTCAATGGCAAATCACAAATGGTGGGCATTTATTGACATGACACATTTAGCCCCGGTTGTCAAACCGGCCACCATCCGCACCGTGTTGAGCTTGACTGTCTCCGTGACTGCCCATTCACCAGTTGGACGTTAAAAATGCTTTTGTCCATGGAAATCTTCATGAGACAGTCTATATGCACCAACCGCTGGGATTCGTCACTCACAAGCACCGTCTCTTGTTTGTTGACTCAAGAAGTCCTTTATGGCCTTAAACAGGCGCCTCGAGCTTGGTACCACCGTTCTCCACATTCATTCATTCCTAAGGTTTTCGAAGTAGCAAGAGTGATTCATCATTATTATTTATTCCCACAGGACTACAGGCGTATTTGTTGCTATATGTCGATGATATAGTTCTTACTGCTTCAAACACCCCGTTTCTGCACCACATTATACACGGCCTATCTCAAGAATTTGCCATGACCGACCTTGGAAGGGCATTGCATCCACATTTCTCGTAT
>JACVEC010000102.1:0-44460 GCA_025215565.1 Flaveria ramosissima | reverse complement strand
ATAGACACATAGTGGAGATTGTCATTCACGAGTTTAAATCAGTATAACATTAGTTAGTGTAATAAAAGAAAAAAAAAGTTGATGTTCAAAATAATAATCTAATAATAAATAGGTGTTTTCCTCTTTTATTAAATTAAATCATCCAAACATGAAGTCTTCGTAAGTGGTGTAATTCACACAAATTGTAATTTTACTCTTAAATTAATATATTTTGTTCACCCAGCTATTAACCTTATGACAGAAATACATTATTATCACACACCTTGAACCGCTATACAAACCCTTTCGTGGTATGAAACCTACATACTTGTTAATAATATTAATAAAATGATAAATAATAATAATAATACTAATAATAATAATATATAATAATAATAATAATAAATAATAATAATAATAATAATAATAATAATAATAATAATAATAAATTAAGTACTAAGCAGGTTTCATAATTGTTTCATTAAGGTTATTCATTTTAACATTTATGAATAATGAATAATATAAATAATAGAACTTAATTAAACTTAGACTACTTTTTATAGTGAGAAAAAATTTAGAAGACTTTGTTGTAATATTATTAAAACGTAGTTACTGTTTTATTATTTTTAAAGAGTTAAAAAATAATTTCAATAATACAGTTTCTTTCCTATTTATAAATATCTTTTTAAATAAAAAAATATTGTTTTTTTAACGGCAAACGTACGACGCTGATTCGCGGGATAGGTGTTATCTTAATCGGGCCACCAATCCGTTTCCCAGCCGAGACCGCACCTCCAACCCCCTCAGGAGGAAATTCATCGCTGAGAAAGCTCACTAGTTCAATTCTAAGCATTTTTGCTCAGAGTGATGTTTAAACCATGATCTTCCCTTTATTTACATGTCATGAGTAACTCACCTTAACCGTTGAGCTAAGGATCATTGAGAGGTATCTTTTAATAATTCATAAGTTCTTAATGGTTAAAAGGTAACTTTAATACTAAATGTTTAAAAGATTAAATTTTAATGATACCTTTTAACCATTCAGCATTAAAATTATTTCTTAACCATTAAAATTTATAAATTATTAAATTTTAAGCTAGTAAACAACCCCTTGCTTAGCACCGTTTCTTTCATCTATTATTAGAAACCATAAAAACAAACGAGATAGGAGCACGATAGCACCACATGCACCCGCACAAAACGCGCACCTTAGCAAAAACGCATGTGGATCGTTTGACTAAAACCCAACTAAAACCAAATTTCAAGCAACAAAACGCCATCAACATCACACAACAAAGGGGCAAAAAGTGGTAACCTGCACACTGGGCGAAGTGATCCCCATAATCCGGATCCGGGCACTGACATCGCCCATGACCCGAAGCTCGACCCGATCGTTAACCCCAACATCCGTCACCAAACTATCAGCATCCGCCTGCAGCAGATTGGCCCGATCCACGGCCACCGTCGTCTGCACGTTCTTCACACTGTGCGCCGCCTGGTAGAACCCGCGCACCACCCCTTTACCCACCGGAATCCCGCGGTACATGATGGTGAAGGTCGAATCGCGGTACTTGATTCCGGCAATGTTGTCGTTTTTGGCGGTGAAGAGCATGCGGATGGCTATCGCCGGAGTTGAAGGATCGATGGTGGTAGTGGCGGTGGGTAGGTTTAGGGATTGGATGGTGACTTGTTGGAGGTTGAATTGGGGCTTTTTGGGCTTGATTGCGAGGACGATGATGAGGATGATGGCGAGAGAGAGGAGGAGGAGGAAGGAGAAGAGGAGGAGGAGGCAGCAGCAGCAGCCTTTCAGGGATGCGGCGGAGGAGCTGTTGCCGGAGGTCATGCTGCTCCGGCGACTGGTGGAAGTGGTGGTGGGGATGAAGGAGAAGGACCCACTGTTTGGGTTTTGAGTTTTTGAGATGAGAAAAAGGGGGTGAGTGGAGTGAGAGTGAGGAGATTTTGAGTTTACGTTAGTCTTTGAGAGAAAATAATATTATTTTGTATGTATTAATATTAATATTATATTTAAAATTGTGAGATCATCTCCTTCTCCGACTTAAAGTTCCAAAACAGTAAATATTTTGTTGGTAAAGTATTGTATAAAAGAAAAAAAAGTGTAAAACTATATAAATTAATATATTTTAAATCAAAATAGTACATATTCAGTATTTTTGTTACCAGCACCTCATGTACTTCTATACATTATTTTCGAGACTGGATCGGACCGGCCGTTTGACCACCAAACCAGTAAAACGTTCGGTTGAACATCCGATCCGGTTTTGAAAATATTGCTTCTATAGGAAATGTATTCTAAGTTGGTCAACCAAGAAGTCAATTCAAGTAAGTCAAAAGACCATCGATTAACAGAGGAACATTTAGTCCATGAAGTATTAGCACATGACCTCAGGATCCAGTCTCAACTCTTCCACCTAAAAGCTTTGAGCTTATCCAACTTAAAGTTTTAAGTATCAAAACATTCTTACAACGTCAAGGCAGTTATGAAAAAGCATGGGGCTTACTTCTCAAGGTACATGAGTACATCTCATCAATGGTTGCATATAGTGGAACATGTTTTGCCATTAAGAGCATCTGCAATAAGGTTCGTCAACTCCTGCAATAAGGTTCGTCAACTCCCACAAACACTGATGTAATTGAGAGAAAGAAAGAGGTCCGCTGCAAACATGGAAGAGAGAGGGGGACCATATGGTCTTTGACCACGGTGTGGCACACCATGGCAAAATCAGAGAAACGAAGAGAGAAAAATAAAAAGTTACAGTCACTAAGGCAATTTCCAAACCGTAATGTGATGCTTACAAGCATTACAGGGAGAAAACAGCCAATGACAATAATGTGTGATTTCATACCAAACCCGTAATGTAACAAACCCTCTATCTAGATCGATCAACATACCAAGTGAATATTCACGTATTATTTTTGTGAAGATTGTTGTAACAGCAATTTGTCAATATCAAATTGTAATTTAGCAGTGTTACAAATTAGAGATTATTTATGTTGTTTTGCATGTTTATATGAGGTTGATTCGGTTTCAAATACTTAGAGATTGTGAACGCTTCCACTATATTATCCTGTTACAACAAAATTGCAGAAAATAAGTTAACTAGCACACGAATGTAACACAAAATGCATATGAATTTGGTAGACAAAACCACTCTTAAATCATCAATTAATCTTTGTTAGCCAGAGGTCGGCGCTTCAGGCTTCACAGTTTCTTCAGCTCTTCTGCCATTGTCATCAACATCCAGCACAACATCATCCATCATGTCATCCTCCCCAACATTGATGTCTTCCACGTCATCATCATCCTCATTGTCACCGCCACCTGGGATCTTACGCGTCTTAGGCCCGTGTTCAAGTCTATGGGTCTCGAGCTCTTTGTCCATTGTTTCTTGTAAATTCAAAGTATCGTTGTTTGCGTTTCTTTTTTGTCTCCCATTTTGCCACCTTTCAAGCTCTTTCTCAACATTGGCAACATATTGTTCACCACCTGCTGTTGGTATTGAGACAATTCCTCTCTCCTAGCAGCCTTCCATTCTTGAAATGTCTTCTAGTAACAAAACAAGTGATCAAATTTACATCCAAAACTCGTAATCTTTTTTTTTTTAGAGAGAAAGGAAGAATGTGATTTATAGGTAATCTAATGGTAGATATAAATTCACCCTTGTTAGGGGCATAGAAAACTTTAAGCTAGCAAAATGGGCATGTCGTTTAAATTAGGTTATGGTTAAAAAAACATTTTGTGTATGGGTCAAATCGTGTCAGGCTGACCCAAACACCCTTCGACCAAAATTTAAACTTTATATTAAAAGTGACCTGTTTTAACATCAAATTATAATGCACAAAAGTACGTTTTAGAAGACTTTCGACATATTTTACAAGGTTACTCTTAAAGGTTTTTGTATTTTTGCTCATTTGACCTGTTAGATAAAGATAAACCCAATATGAAAATATAGGATAATCAAACCCCAAACCACACACGCAAAAAAGTAAAATAAAATAAAATAAAACTACACATTTGTGCATGCATATAAAATAATTACTGAAAAAAAAACACAAGGATAAGGGCAGTGTTTTGGGGGTGAGCATGAGAATATGAGATCTTGCTTTGACTGCATCACAAAGAAAATTTATAAAGGGGTAATTAATTGGGAATGACAACTTTCGTCCCATTTTCCAAAGAAAAAATAGAGACGGAATAAGTATAAAATTAGAAACCCATTATTTTATAATAACAAGATAAAGAAAAGAGAGCAAAAGTACAAAATCTTCTACATCTTAATATAGATGTGCTTACTACATATTGTCTAATTATAGACATATTAAACGGTGAATGATGTATTGAAATATAAATTTAGAAAACCACATCCATTTTTTATCGGCTAGAGCGATAAAGGAAGGAGAGTGGGAGATAACAAATTATTTTACATTTATAGTGTATAGGTAGCAAATTGCATGTGGTATTATATCATTCCACCCAAACACTACGTTGCTCAATGTTTTTATTTATTCTTTATGATTTGCACATATAATATGTGTGTACGTATGTATGTACTATGTACATGTTATGGCATGCAGCCAGAAACTCACCTGCTCTTTCCTTTGCTCAAGTAAGGTCGAATCTTCCTCAAGTGGTTTGGCAAACGAGTAATATATAGGGGGCTCTGCTTTTGTCCTGAAAAAATTACAATCCAGCAACAATATGAAATGAGCAATTATGATAACACAATCATACATTTAACCTATAAATTCTGCACGTTGCACGTGGAATCCTCGAGCCATCCAGCAGCTTCAAAACATAAGAAGCTTATCGTTGTCTCAATAAAATTGTGAATATGGATACTTTTTGGACCAAAATTAGAAATAACCTGTGATAATTAATCAAACCAGAAAGCATTAATTAGTGGACACAATCAAGAAACACCAGCACCGTTGGATATGAAAGTACACCTTAAGAAATTGCCAAGTTTTCTGTGATGCTCGCTCCATCGGAGAAACAGCAGTTCCAATTTCTTCTCCTCTGCCTTAGCAGCAACACGTGCTCTAAGAGTCTGTCAGAATAACCAATTAGTAAAAAACCATAATAGCCAAACCATAATCAACCCAGCCAGGTCAATTTTTACCCTTACTAAATGCTAGTAAAGAGCATACCAAATCTCTTCTCCTCTTTTCTGCAATTTGCTCACGCTCCTGTAGCCTCAATCTTTCACTTTCTTCCCGTGCTCTTTGCTCAGCCTGTAACAAGTGATCATATTTAAGATAATTATCTTGGAACCAAATGCTACAAACCAAAGGTACAAGAAACTTACCTTTCTCAAAGAATCAGATCTCCTCATATACGCCTCTGAGCCAGAGAGTTTCACATCTTCTTTCCTAAATTTCTGAAAATTTACAAATAGAAGTTATAAAAGATCCATGCCAAAGGAAAAGTATAACCAGCTTACCTTAATATATAATTATCTATACACACAACTATAAACTTTCAAGAAGTTGATTTGTCACACTTCAGTTCCTTCTTTCCGTGAGTTTTACGTAACGATTAGAAGAAGAAAAAAAAGAGAATACCTGTTAGGAATGTAGAATGTTCCCTCTCTAAAAAGATAAAACCAGAGTACCAGACAATGGAAGATGATGTAAACATGATAACACACTGGTCATTCTACACTATAACTCAATATATTGATGTTGCCATTGTTACTCATAAAATAAATGATTATTTTATTCAAGCAGACTGTAAAGAAGCTGAGAGTGAAGCTACATACTTTCTTACCTAGTTAATATACATACAGGTTTGAGTACAACAATGAAGAGCTGATTCTAAAAGGATTACTAATTGAAAAGTTTTTTAAAAAACACAAAAGACTCAAGTACTCAATGCAACGCCTCTGATGAAGGTTTTACCAAATTGAATACTGTTGATTCAGCATATAAAGAACACTAGGAATAGTAGGAATAGAAAAGATAGATGAAACTGTTATGTCATTTCAGTTTCTTTGGCAGTGAAACAAATCATTAGGATTGTCATAAGAGCAAGCATGGATATCGTTCCTCTAGTGGTATAAATTAAAATGCTTTTACATATCTCTCTCTCCTTAGCAAGTCTTTTTGTCATTTTTCATGGTCTAGTGGTAGGAGATGCTAAGTTCATGGCACATTGGTCTAATGTAATTTCAAGATTAGAGGTCCTTTTTTAATCCAATTTTATAAATGCAGATCTAAATCATACTAGTTAAAGCAATGCATGTTTCCTTTAAGACCTATTTGTACAAATTAATGGTTGAGGAAGACACGTATTTTTTATTGCCTTGTATTGGTTTTTAAATTGCGCAATTCGTTTTGGTCCCAAACCCCAATGTGTGATGCATTAGTTATTAAAAGCACCAAAAATTAATTACACAAAACAACTTTTATATTATACTTCAACATAAAGCTACTTATTAACACACTTATAGAACATATTTTAACACAAAACACAAATTAAAGACTATTGCACTAAGCACAGATTATTAAAACAGCACTTAAACACAGTTAAAATACAGCATGAACACAATTATGAAACACACCCTAATGTAGAGAGGTTTGACCCATACTCATGTTGAAAAGATCCGACCCAGGACCAAGATTAAAAAAAATAGTGCTATGCATATTACACGCATCAAGGTGCATCTTGCAATGGGGCGTATCATGAAAACGCAACGCATCAGATGTTGCAATGCACACGGATCAGTGCATCAAGCGCATCAGGCATTATGCGGGCAATTTAAAACTAGTTATTCCCCATATGTGAAAACATGAGATGTTGCTCGCTAACACCACGAGGTGATCTATGGATTGTTTTTTTAGTTAGTGGTGTAGGATTGGAAGTAATACTGATGGTAAAAACCATTGGATAATTCTGATACATACCTGGTTTAAGTAAATGGACATAGAACATTGATCTAATATATATATAAAGAAATCATATATTTGATTATTTTCTCCATACTTAATGTGAGTGGTGGTTTATGCATCATCATCACAAACAGAAAATAATCAGAGGCATTGATATCAACATGGTGATCCACTAATGATTGTATCATGAAATATTGATTCCCCACCTCCATTCTTATAATCTTATTATATCCACATTTTTGCAAAGTTCCCATGTGACATTTGAACAAGAACATTTACTACCCATCTCAAGTCCCCAACAAACCATGTACTGAAACTTGTATATTCCGACCTTAATTCACAACTATAATTAAGCATGTCTGCATCATCATACTATAGAAAAGAACTGCATAAGATAGGATTCCTCAACCACCATTACACTTAAAGCAATGAGAGGGGTCTCTTGAGTTTTGAATCCTATAAGTGATGTCTTGTAAGAAACCAAGTGCAGTATTGGAAGAAAACTTATTTTTCAGCTAGATGATTACTCAAACAGTATGCATAATACAGCAATTTGTAAATGACAAACTGAATATATTTTACACGCCAGAAGTAAACATCATATAACAAAAAAAGACAAACGGAATTCAGTTATAAGACATGAAAGAGGGTGAGATGACTCTTACCTCAAGAGTTCCAAGGAGCTGTCCCAACATTCTTTTATTCCTATTAACCAAGCTGGGATCCTCATCTTTTGGTATTACTCTAGGAACATTCTCAGCTGGAGGAACTTCAGACTCCTAATCAAACCACAACAAAACATAAATACACGCAACAAACAAATTACAACATGAAATCTAAACCAAAAAATTAATGAAGCTATGAAACACATGTATTAAACATGCACCATCTTCGATGCTCTATGATTGCCATCCCTCCTAGCCCAGTTTGAATTCTTTCTATTGTTCTGGTTATCACCATTACCACCCCATCTACTCGCGTCACCTGTTGAATCTTTGTTCCCATCATCACCCTTTGAAGCATCCACATCATCCTCAAGAATTTCCCCTTCTTCAATCTTCAAAACCCACAAACACATTCAAACAAACATCACAATCAGCAATTAAAAACTTCCCAATATCAACAACACTATCCCAAATCAATTAAAAAAACACCATTCAAGTATCTCTAACCTTCACAACAGTGGAAGAAAGTCTCCTTTTGGGGGCAGGTTGATCTTCATCATTCCTATCCGCCTATACAAAACACCCAATTGCACAATAAACAAACAATTACCCAAAGATTGATAAACAACACACACGATAAAGTTACAGCCTTACAGGTCTAACAAACCCCGCTGACGAACTGGACCATTGGCGCTGAAATTACGAGGACCTGAACCAGCAGCCCCTCCTCTTCGGATGCCTCTAGGATCTCGAAGTCGTTCAGTAATCTGTATAAGAAGCAATTAATCGAACACATGGAGTGCATACATGTGAAATTCAACAACCCCACATAGGATCTTAAAGCATACCTCCCATTGTTGACGATGAAGCTCTTCGATCTCCTTCCGGAGCTCTTGTTCGGTTTTCTCCACTTGGGTCGTTCCCATCTGAGACGGTGATCTTCTTCCTCTGAGAAACCCTTGTGATTTTCGTCGCAAAAACCCTATTTTTGATGGAGTTCGGTGGATTTGTGTTTTGTAGTTTTGGCCCTTAACAAAATGTTAGAACTCGATATTCGCCCCCAAGCTATTAAGCAATTGAATCTTGTTAGTGTTTTTTCTCGAGCGGGTATGGTAACCGGATCAATACAAAGCTCAGATGAACGAAAGTAAGCCATTACTATAATTTCTCACAAATTAGCTATCATCGCAGCCTCAAACTTGTAAACTACATTATATGTTAATAAAGCAAACGTTAAAGAACTTATATCACATGTTTTTAGACTATGAGGACAACATGATTGTAGAGGGTTGCTGATAAGAACCCATCGTTCTCGAGATCTGTCACATCAAGGTTGCACCTAATTCAAAGTCTATCAACTGTATTTTTGATGGGTCGTTTATTCAGAACTAGATTAGGTTACCGTGTGTTGCACGGGTTGACAAATACTTATAATAGCACATGGGAATAAATTCAGAGTAATATATAGATATGTGTGTGTATGATGTTGAAGAGATAAATTAAAATAAAAAGATTATCATAATATAATAGTATAAAAATTATCTCGTAACAAAATAGAAACAAACGAAGGTATAATATTTGAACAGAAAATTGTAGAAAAATTATTAATTAATGAACAAAATTAATAAAATTTATAGAAGTATGTCACAATGATATACAACTAAAATAAAAAACAGTTAAAATTAAAAACTAATTGTTCATAAAGATGTAAATATTTTTATGTAATGGTATTAAAGGCTATAAAGAAAGGTAAAAGTCATATCAACGTAAGGTTTTTAAAAAATAAACATTACCAAAAGTACGAATAATGTAATTAATTTTAAATTAGTTAAAAGAAATTTTTATTGCATAATAAAATGTGGCAAAAACTTTTATTTTAATAAAAAAAATTTGTTAATGGTAGTATTAAAATTAATAACTTAATCATAATTTGTTAACATAATTAACAATTTCTTATAACTTTTGAAAACTTGTTAAATAATTAAAAAGTAATAAGTGATCATAAATATAATAAAAGTTGTAATTGATATGAATTAATAGTTTCTAAATTCATTGCAGCTCAAGATTGAAGAATGTAACGACATGTGATGATGTAAACGTGACGCTTAAGTGGAGGGGCTAGAAAGAGATCATGTGTACCCATAGTTAGTATTTTATAGGTTATAGATGGTACAAAATTCATAACTAAAGTGTTTCACTTACAGTCACTAGGTTATCAATACTGCAAGACTTAGTTCTCTACAAATTAGCGATGTATGAAAAACTAAACGCAAACCAAAATCGTTATTAGAATTCATTTTGTATATTTGTAGTTTTGGGAGCACTTAAAGAGACTGTCGTCTGGTGTTAATCTCTTACTAAAATACTGTTGATAAGATGTCGTTGAATATTATATGGTTAACTAATCCATTGCTAATTATTTTGTCTTTAATCTATCATAAAGGATCAAGTTTGATATGCATAAGTTGTTAGTGATCTGTTTATATATATGCTTGTTGGTGAACTGTTAATGAGTTCTTCTAGTAATATGTAAGGAAGATCACCCACGTTCGTTTTTTCGGAGTCTCAGTTTTGTCTGCATTCCTTCGATGATGGATTATTGACAGCGTGCCTATGGAGTTGGCTCTCGTTGATACTAATTTGTTTAGTAGCGATTTAAATATAAACAATAAACAATGCAATGAAACACATGTGATGTCAACATGAACACGTGAACATATTGATATTAGAAAACTAACATAAAAAAGACCGAAGTCATATATGTTTCAAGATTTTGATATGCTTCCAGCGAGATTCCATACAAAAGGATGGGTTGTCTTGCGAGTAGACTCCAAACTTAAAATAATGAGAATTGCCTCCTCGTCCCTCTCCTTCAAATTTAAGTACTCCATTGATATAAACTTTAACTGTGTTGCCTTCAACGTCGTGTATAACATTAAAACGAAACCATTCGTTGTAAATATTAGAAAGGATAACACGTTTGTAATAGCAAAGATTGTCGTTATATACCCTCAGCATCGTGGTTGTAGCGTATGGGGGATCTGACCCAAAAATTTGCATTATGGACACCCCCGAGGTTCCGTTATGCACGTATCCTGAGGCTTCGAATTGCCAAACACCTGAAGAGTAATCATAACCCTTGAAAAAAATGGAAATTATTTGTTAATACGTGTTTATATAATTTTAAAGCACAACGACGAGAAGAATAGTAACATAAACTTATTAGAATATTTACTTGAATTCGAATCTCGGTACGTGGGGAGGTTTTGCTAGTTATTGAGTGAGGCTTGTCTGTCTTGAGCACCCAAAGCTTGTGGACTCCGTTAATGAAGTTGTATCGTTGCTCGAGTGGTACATCATATGGCTTTTGAATATCAAAATTTGACTGATGGAGTGGTTGTGATACAAAATCTAAGGTTAAGTTAATAGGTCCTTGTCCCATGGTTTTGTACAGTAAGAGAAACACAAGTGAAGCATAGATATACGTGTGAGAACTCATGTTTTTTTGGACGATATACTACTATCCGAAGCGCAAAATCAAACATGTAAACAGAGGAATCGATAGATTTTGTTGTTGATCAGAAGACAAGACGAAAACCCGAAGGAAATGTAAAGTTTAAAGAGTATCGTGCTTTGTGTTTTGTTTAGATATTAAGAGATAAGGTTTTAAACGGGATAGACATGAGTGGATTAGAATAGACCACATAAATCATCATTTGGGGTAGTCGTTTAGTAATATATGTATGTACACATTACTACATATAAGTATATAACTAAATATAAATATATAAAAGCTATAATAAAAAAATCATGTGTGTGTCTGACACCACATCGTGACATGTATTCCTTCCCACTTACTTTTATTTAATTTGTTTTTAATAGATTGTTGTTTTCAACTTTGTGGTACTTCTACAAAGTTTTTAATTTACTATGAACTTTTACATTATAATAAGAGTTGGGTAGATTTGATAACAAATTATTACTGTATTTTGATCAATTAAATAAATTGGTCTCTTTTTAAATAACACATTATTGATTCATATCTATTTTTTTCAAACTCAATGTGACCTAACAAAAAATATCAAGTTAAACGTATTCGTTTTCTTCAAAACGCGTTGCGATCCATACCCATCATACTTTTTAGCTCATACCATATTCTATGGTAGATAACAACTAGTAGCCTACAAGATATATTAATGATAAGATGTTTTTCTCTATCTCGTAGTTGAAAATTCAAATCTTTTAAAGTATAATTGATTTATAGAAGAAAACTAAGAGTTGTTAAAAAATAAACAATTAGTGCCTTTGATGTAAAATACGCCTTGTAGTAAAAGCAACTAAGTTTTATCAATGAAGACGATGGGGAGTGGGGCTTCTTTGACTTTGGGGATATTTGGTATCATCTTAATGGTCAATAAGATACGACTTTTTAATTGTTCATGATTTATTAATTGTTAAGAGGTAACATCAATACTGAATGGTTAAAAGTAATATTAAGATGGTTCATTTTAAACATTCAGTATTAAGGTTACATCATAACTATTAAATGACTATAAGCCATTAAGAGGTGACATCATAATAACTATTAAAAGCCTACCAAACATCCTTTGTTGGCATTAGTAGTGGGGAAAACAAACAAAAGTCAAATATAAAATCAAATGGATTGTTATAAGTCTTGTGACCCAATTATTTTTAATTTCATAGTGACATTCGATTCATTTTAAAATTTCAAAAAATTGATTATAAAACTTTTGACAATATTATTAGCTAGTGGAAGACTTGTAAAACTTTTGTCAATGTACAAAGGCAACGACCTACATAATTAATGATTTTGAATATAGTTTACATTTAAAACGCTAGGCGCAAGGGGTGATCATAGTGTGGTCCAAAGGAAGCTCGTTATACAAACAGGGGCATTGTTTTTCCATTCAGAATTGAAAATTTATACGTATTTCTTCCGAAAATTTTATTGAGTTTCCACTTGAATAACGACAGGAAAATATTTTATAGATTCTGTGACATTCAATCCCCACATACATCTGTTATCGTTGTATACAACTAAAACAAATCCCAAGCTTTAGCATTTGATTCAATCAATTTAGGGGCTCTTTTATTTTCTTGGATGCATTACGAGCCAATTTATATCTAACACACATTAATATTTTTTACCTCTAATTTCACCTAATCTCGTACTTGCAAATATTTAAATATTTAATCTTAAACCCATAGCACTTTTATAGGGAGTAACATCAATATCACTAGGTCACAAGGAATTGGGTCTGTAACACGTTATGTGCTTTGGTTTAGTATAGGATACATTTAAAGTTGTATTTCTATTAAAATTGTTTGATTGGAGGTGTGAGTCTTTCATGAGTGATCATCAACATGGCTAGATTTTGTATAGACAAAAGTTGTGTATAGAAAACTAAAATGTAAAATGAGATTGTGTATAGTCAAGGATGTCCTTGATGAGAATGCCTATGTTTTGAGACAATAATGTTGGAAATTTACAAGTTGTAATTATGCAAGTTGGCATGTTTACTTCTTGTTCCACATTGGTGGACGAAACAAATTTGAGTGGCTTATAAGGGACTTTCCCTTATGGATCACCAAAGTGGTAGTTGGGCCAAGAGAAGGGCTAAGCCCATACGCCTGCCGAGTCGAGACGGAGACGCGAGCTCGCAAATAGGCGCATTTGAGGCGTGAATGCCGAATTCCCGAGTTGGTGGGGCTCAACCCCATCCCTGTTTTTCCTCATTGTTAGTTACGGTTTTAATCTATATATAGGGAGCTTCTGGTTTGAGTTTAAGCATCCCAAAAGCTACATCTTTTCTCTGCTACACGTTTCTCTACATCCGTTTCTTCTCAAAGCTTCACGTTAATCTGGTTCCATTGTTGTTGGAACACTGGATTCATTCTGCATTAAATCCTAGGAGTTTACGCTGTAGCTTACAGCAAATAAGCGCGTAAAATTCTTTAATGACATGAATACATTCCGTGTCGTTCATCATTCAAAGATCATCGTATCACAGGTTGGTTTTATATTATTGTGTGTTATTTGATTCATCCGATAACGAGACACTCTCCTTATACCTTTATTATAATCAGTTTCGATCACGAAGGATCAAAATGATTTGACCAATAACTTGGTAATAATTAATAATAATTAATTGATTTCTATATGGTCTGAACTATTCTTAACAATCTTAAAGGATTTTATTATTGTCTTAAATATAACAGACTAAATGGACGCTGAACTTCCTAAGGCTAATCTGAGATTCATGAATCAAGGGTTTGTCAAGTTGTACAGATTCGACGGTCAGAACTACACCCGTTGGGTTGATAAAGTTAGATTAATGCTGATTGTTCTGAAACTTTATTATGTTCTCGATCCGTGCTTGGCCCCGATCCCAAATGACCCGGTTCCTAAAGAGGGAAAGGAACCGGATCAGCAAGTGATTTTTTATCTGAACAAGCGAAGACTCATCCGAAAGGAAGCTGAAGATCTTTGTATTGGTCATATAAATAACTCACTTTCTGATCGCCTTTATGACTTGTACTCGCAGGTTACAAGTCCGAGGGATTTATGGAAAACTTTGGAACTCAAATACAAGGCTCATGAAGAAGGTACTAATAAGTACCTTATCGCCAAGTATTTAGACTTCCAAATGGTGGATAAAATGTCAATTTTGGAGCAAGTGCATGAACTTCAAGTGCTTGTTAACAAACTGATTGTTCTTTTCATTCCTTTTATACCTGATATCTTTCAAGTGGGGGTTATCATTGCTAAATTACCTCCCACTTGGAAAGATTTCTCCAAAAGAATGATGCACAAATCTGAGGACTACTCGTTGGATGAACTATTGAAGCACCTCTGGATTGAGGAGGAAACGCGCAATAAGGGAAGTAAAGTCGGATCGAGTGTTAATCATGTGGCGACTGGGGGGTTGGGCAAAAGAAAGTATGGATCAAAACAAAAGAAACCACTTGCACCTAAAAAGAAATAATTCGAGGAGCCTATTCAAAACAATAACCAACAGCCTAAAATATCTAGAAAATGTCATGTTTGTGGAGAAACTAGTTATTATGCACGAGAGTGCCCTCACAGGAAATCTGGTCCTACGGCTAGCTCCACAAATGCGGATGATAATCTTACCAACCTGGTAGCAAATGTGAGAATTGGTGATGTTAATATGCTTGCTCAGCCTACACTCGTGTCGTGTAGGGGATGGTTTTTGGATTATGAAGCTACTGTTCATGTTTGTGGGAACTAGTACGCGTTTCAAACCTATGGTCTCATGCCTGAGGGAACCGTGTTGTATGTGCCGACGAACATCGTGTAGGAGTTCGTGGGAAATGCACGGTGCGGTTAAACTTCAGAAATGATAAGACTATGACCCTTCAGGATGTGTTACATGTTCCTGGGATATCAAAGGGCCTTGTTTCAGTGGATAAGTTTGATCGGAATGGTTACAAGTTGGTGCTTAAGGATGTGCGTGTGAAGTTTTCTCTGAATAACCAATATGTGAGTCAAGCTAAGAACACGGGTGGAATGGATCGTCTTAACCTAGCTGAAGATGGTAATGAACTTCCTCTGTTAGCTTTAATAAAATTTACACAGAAACCTTTTCCAAGTTAACGCAATACATCACTACTAAAATTAATCCATTCAGATATTTGTGAACTGAATGGAATCCTTACCCGCGGTGGTAAAAGATATTTCATCACTTTTCGCGACGACTCGAGTCGTTATTTACATGTTTATTTATTGTGAACAAAAGACGAAGCATTTGACGCATTTAAAATATATAAGGTCGAGGTTGAAAACCAACAAGAAAAACGCATAAAAATTCTTCGTTCGGACAGAGATGGAGAATATTTTAACGGTGAATTTGATTCATTCTGTGAAAAGAATGACATCATACACAAAAGAACTTCACCATTTACTCACCACCAAAATGGTTTGGGTAAAAGGAAAAACCGTACCTTGGTAGAGATGGTTAACTGTATGTTAAACCAATCAGGTTTACCAAGTAATTTATGCGGAGAAGCTTTATTGACCGCTTGTTATGTTCATAATAGGATCACTAGTCGTGTGATTCCTACTAGCCCATGTGAGTCTTGGAAAGGAAGGAAACCAAACTTAGATCACTTAAGGGTTTGGGGATGTGTCGTTTATTATCAGAAACCTGATCCTAAGAGACCCAAACTCAAAGCATGAGTTATGAAAAGCGTGTTCACTGGATATGCTCAAAATAACAAGGCTTACCGACTGTTGAATGACGAATCAGAAACAGTTGTAGAATACAGAGATGTGGAATTCTTTGAGGAAAAGTTTTCTAAAGATGATGAAAACTTAAATCCCACCACAACTCCCTGTACTTCTCGAGAAAGTGTCCAACCTTCACAAATTGCTAAAGAACCAAGTAGAAGTACTAGGGTTAGGAAAAAGAAGAATTAAGGAAATGATTTTATCTATTATCTAGTTTAAGGAACATAAAGGAAAGTTACAAGAGAGGTCATTTTCGTCATTAATTTGGACAATGATCCAAAAACATACAGTGAAGCCATGTCGTTGAGAGATGCTCCTTTGTGGAATGAAGCCATCAAAGATGAAATAGATTAAATTATAGGAAATGGAACTTGGGAGTTAGCTGATCTACCCAATAGAAAGAAACCCATTGGATCCAAATGGATTTTCAAGAAAAAGTATCATTCAGATGGATCAATCTCTGCCTATAAAGCAAGATTAGTTGCTAAAGGTTATAGACAAAGAGAAGAAATAGATTACTTTGATACCTATGCTCTAGTTGCTAGAATTAGTTCTATTGGAACTCTTATAGCAATTTATACCGTGAAAGGTCTGTACATCCATCAAATGGATGTGAAGACAGCTGACATCCTTCCTGAATGGTTACTTGAAAGAAGAAATTTATTTGGAGCAACCAGAAGGGTTTGTGATATCTAGACAAGAGTTTAAAGTGTTTAGACTTATTAAATCTCTATATGGTTTGAAACAAGCCCCTAAACAGTGACATGAAAGGTTTGATACCACTGTGACTGCGTTTGGGTTACAACACAACGGTGCTGATAAATGTATCTACACAAAATACAAACTCGAATACACAGTCATGATTTGTCTTTATGTTGATGATATGTTGATCATTAGCACTCACCTAAAGGGTATTTCTGAAACTAAGAAATTTCTATCTTCTAACTATAAGATGAAAGGTTTGGGATAAGTTGATACCATTCTTGGGATCAAGGTGAAAAGAACAGATAGTCAGATTTCTCTTAGTCAATCTCATTACATAGAGAGGATTCTGACAAAGTTTCAACACTTGAACATCAAAGAGTTTAATACACCATTTGATCCAAGTGTGAAGCTAAAAGTGAACTCTGGGAGAGTTATGGCTCAACTAGAGTATGCAAGTGTAATTGGTAGCATGATGTATGCCACACATTGCACTCGTCCTCATATTGCCTTTGATGTTAGAAAACTAAGTCAGTACACTGTAAACCCAGCAACTGAGCACTGGAACGTAATGAGTAGAGTATTTGGATACCTGAAAAGGACAAGTAATTTTGAATTGACATACACGTCATCATCAAGAATACTCGAAGGTTATTCTGATGCCAGCTGGATTGATCAAAATAATGATTCGGGTGGATCTATACACTAGCTGGAGGAGCTATTTTTTGGGCGAGCAAGAAACAAACGTGTATTGCACACTTGACTATGGAAGCTGAATTCATAGCATTAGCTGTTGCCGGTAAGGAAGCAGAGTAGATTAGAGATCTACTTATGGACATCCGTCTTTGGAATGTACCAATGCCATTAATTCCCATGTATTGTGATAGTGAGGCCACACTATCGAGAATATACAACGCAGTATATAATGGGAAGTCAAGACTTATTGGTGTTTGGCATAATTTTATGAGACAACTGCTTGAAAGTGGTACCATCCATCAAGGTTGTCTATGTCAAGACGTGTAAGAACTAGGCTGATCCTCTTACCAAACCTCTGACGATAGATTTGGTAGTAAATACGACGAGAGCCATGGGTCTAAAGCCATAATAGAATCGTTAGTGATGGAAACCAACTTAAAGTTAGTGCCCCTATTTCTCAAGTTTAATGGGTAATAACAAAGTCAATTAACGATAGAAGGTATTATCAATTAATTTTATAGATCCATGTGAGGTAAGATAGTGCGTCGTTGCCGAGAACGAGGTTGAGCTAACTCTCTTAACAAAGTTTTGGAGGCATCTAAGCAACGAGGATGTTGGAAAACTTTGCCTATATGATCTAGAGGTGGTGCCACCTCAAATGAAGATCTGTGGTTTGTCTTCTAGAGGGTCATGAAAGGATTTATAGCGCACAACCATATTCGCGCTTAGTGAGAACGTAAAGTCGATTGGTGATGTGTGGGGGTAAACCGAAGGGGGTCATTAGGTTCATGGTTTAATTCCATAGGACACCAGTGAATCTGTCTCTTCTTGTTTATCCACATAAACTGGGTTTAATCTCGATGGCACCCGAGTGACATCATCCGTCATAGTGAAAGGAAACATTCCAACTTGGTGGGGGATTGTTGGAAATTTACAAGTTGTAAATATGCAAGTTGGCATGTTTACATCTTGTCCTACATTGGTAGGGGGAAACAACTTTGAGTGGCTTATAAGGGGCTTTCCCTTGTGGGTCACCAAAGTGGTAGTTGGGCCAAGAAAAGGGCTAAGCCCACACGCGCGACGAGCTCGCGAATGGGCGCGTTTGAGGCGCACTTTGCACTTCGCCCCGGTTCAGAGGCTAGCGAACATACTCAAAAACCAACTACAAGATAAAAGCGGTGGATAGAGTCGATCAATAAGCAATTCAGGTTATCTGCGTAACCGAATTCTCGAGTTGGTGGGGGTCAACCCCATCCTCGTTTTTTCTCATTGTTAGTTACGGTTTTAGTCTATAAATAGGGAGCTTCTGGTTCGATTTAAAGCATCCCAAAAGCTACAAATTTTCTCTACTACACGTTTCTCTGCATCCGTTTTGTCACACCCCAACCTTGACGGCGGAAACGTCGAGGAGTGAGAGTTAAGATCGTTCACAGCCACATAACGCTATTATTAAATCCAAAAATATTATTCATGAGTTTCAAAGATAATATTACAAACATAAGCCTCAAATAAAGAAAACATAACAAGCTTATTCATATATTTAACTAGGTCCATTCCTAGGTGTGAACAACTTCAAAAATGGCGATCAAGCTTGAGTTCTTCTTGAAACATGTTAAAAATAAAAGGTCAACTTTGAAAGTTGGTGAGATTTCCATAGTTTGCAATACATAAGTATATAAAAGATGAAAAGTCATGTTGTAAGTTAGAGAACAAAGTAACTAGGGATGTAAGACAGAATGCACAATCAAACCTCGACAAAGTTTTACAAGTCTCAAACGTTTACAAGTATATACGATTAGCTAAGTGTACTTGGATCAACCAAGCAGGCTTGTCTGGCCCATAGATCTATGACTTCGTTAGGCTAGCAATAGTTAATGATTGTACATATATTCGACATTACATGGTAGCCACAAAATTTAACTAACTACAACATACAAGTAAATTGCCATAGGTTTACAAGAATCAAACGTTTACAAGTGCAATATTTATAAAGTAACATGTTTCACCCCAAAGTGTGAAAATATAAAAAAGGGGTATAGAAATACTCACATGGAAAACTCACAATAATAGTGATGGTTGTAGAGTACATAAGAAAGCTTGGATGTTTAAGAGTAAAAGGTGATGTCCTAAATGATAAAAAGAAACAATAACTTGAGTTTGGGATTCATTACGAGAAGTTAGGACGCTTAGGAATACCAATAAGCGAAAGGTAGATTGATAAACGATTATTGTACCAATTTTAGATTCTGGACAGAATGTTTGATACGTGTTTGAACAGGTTTTTAAAATAGCAAACGGTTTCATAAAATTATGAAAATTTATACTTGACTAG
This sequence comes from Flaveria ramosissima, assembly GCA_025215565.1. Lineage (NCBI taxonomy): Eukaryota > Viridiplantae > Streptophyta > Magnoliopsida > Asterales > Asteraceae > Flaveria > Flaveria ramosissima. The sequence continues at coordinate 24,908 of JACVEC010000102.1, read as the reverse complement.
TTCAAAGTCTCCCGGACAACTTCCATTCAGAAACAATTTTATGAAAAAATCTTTAAATAGGTCAAACAAGCAGCACAAGACAGAAGGTGCTGAAATGCACACTTATCTTGTAAAGGCTATTGTTGAGTCGTCCGATTGAGTTTGAAGACGTATAAACTGCCGTTGAAAAGGTAATTCAATGAACTTAATATTCGAGTCTGATTTTACTCAAATTTAGTTTGTTATGATTAAGTTATGGTCGGTTGAAGTAACATTATATTCTGCCAGAATTGTAGTAAGGCACTTATGTGCACTTTTAAATTCGTTAAAGCATGAAACGGGTTAGACATTTTATTATGTCAATATATGGTATATTAGTCTTTATTTGAGTTATAAAAATATTCTAATACTTTGGCATAGCCATCATTTAGAACAATAATCTTGTTGAATAACCGAATGCGGCGACATAGCCGTCCATATGCAAAAGGGATTCTTTGTTTATGTTAGTATGTTGTTATACGGTCAGTGATTATTAAAATGTTAATGATTAATATAAATAGAGATTTAGTAGAAGAAAGAATAATAGTAAGAACATAAAGTCATGAAAACAATTGGATGTTAGGATGATTAAAATGTATAATATTAAAGCAATAAAAGATTAACTTAGTATTAAGAATTCTTGAAATCTCTTGTAAAATAAAATTCTTCAAATTGTTTATAACCAATAGATGAAAGAAAGATATGAGAGAGAGATTTTTAGAGAATGAGCAAATGAAAAGTGAGGCCTAAGCCTTGCTTTTATACTTGAGGTTAGGAGGAGGTTATGAATGGTGTTAATGGTGATTTATAAGTCTTTTAAAAGGGGGTTATGATTGGAATTTGAAATAAATATAAAGTTAAATAATTTAAATAAATAAAAGAATAATTATATTTTAAAATTTAAATTCTTGAAGACTCTAATTTTAACAACTTTTTTTATAAAATATTTATAAACTTTATAAAACCAATTTGAATAATCAATCAAATTATTTTTTTGTTAATCTTTATAACTTTTATAAAACTTATAAACTTTATAATTTGTTTATTTATTTTCGGTATTTAAAATTCATAATTACTAATAAAACTTTATATAAGTTTATTAAAATTCATTTTATAACTTTATAAGTTTTAATAAGTCTTTTCCATTTAGTTATTTTTTGTAACATGATTAATAAACTTTATAATTTTATGAAAAATAATTATTTATCAATCAATAAGTTGATTACATATTTAATGTATTTGATCCATTTATTAAGTAAATTAATAATGGAAGCTCAAAATGAGTTCGGGTTTGGGTTTTAACTTGAAAAAATGGCTGATGTTACACGTTTCTTCTCAAAGCTTTACGTTAATCGGGTTCAATTGCTGTTGGAACACCGAATTCATTCTGCACTAAATCCTGAGAGTTTACGTTGTAACTTATAGCAAATAGAGCGCGTAAAATCCTTTAAGGACAGGAATACATTCCGTGCAGTTCATCATTTGATGATCATCGAATAACATGTTGGTTTTACATTATTGCGTGTTGTTTAATTCATCCGATAACGGGACATGTTAGGACCGTGTACGTACGGAGTACTAACTGATAATGCGTGTATACCTAATCAAATAGTGTGAAATCCTATTTGATTGGCGATCCAATAAGTGAGAACGCAGTTTCGATCAATCTAGAGATTAGTGAAACGTTATGAACGATTAGAACACGATCAACTGCGATCTATGAAGTTGGAACAGGTTCTCTGGAGTCTCTGGACGACTAGGGTACGTACGTGAGTCGAAATTCTTCAAGTGTCTCGTTTTTCCACGAATTAGGTGTTATTTATAGGTTAGGGTTTGTCAATCGTGCGACTGAACTAGTATGGTTCAGTTGTGCAACTGAATCATACGATTGGTCCATACGCACGACTGAAGGTTCAGTCGTGCGACTGAGCCAATCTTATGTCTCAATCGTGCGACTGATCCAGTCTCCTGGTTCAGTCGTGCGACTGGTCCATTAGCATGAAGTGTTCATGCGTAAGTTCCATTAGCATGGTCCATTCGCATGAATACTTCATACGATTAAGTTTAAACTCATTTCTCAACCATTCTTGACTAAGAACTATGTAAACAACCACAAACCTATATAGTTAGTTCAATATGCGTTATGATACAATAAACAATGAAACATTAAACAATATAAGCATCAATCACATATTTCATTTCATTCAACTCATTCATTACATATATGTAAGACATGAAAGACATTTTACATTAAGCTCCTAAACTAGGTACATATGTATCAACAAACTTCCCCTTGGACCTAGTTTACATCATTGTCTAACATTCTTCATTAGCTCCTCAAACTTCTTGTACTTTTCCTCTCTTGTAACTCCGGCATGTATCTCGAATGCAAAACAGAGTCGTATGACATTTTGGAACAGGAGGGCTTTTACAATGTCCTGCGAGTCATAGAATAGTGGCCACTTGTATAATGTATACACATCGTCTGAAGACAAGTTGGTCAGCCACATAGGGTCAAACACCCGAATAGTTTCCATCTTGCTCTCTTTCTATAAGACTATGACCGTTTCACCTGTTCTCCAATCGTAATACCACCATTTAAAGTGTGGAGTGAAGTCCTGTGGCATTTCCCGTAAGGGAATCTTAGACATAGTGCGCGGAGGACTCCACTTCAGCATGACCTTTGGCTTTCCAGATATCGGGTCCACTTCAGACCTTCGGATGTACCTCTTTGGTTGTTGAGGTCTGAAGTTTACCCATTAATCTTTCCTTAGTGCAGCCTCAAACCAGCCTGACATTTTCCTCGGATCAGCGTATAACAAGTTTAGGCGCGCCAGCTGGTTGAGCTCAAAACCAGGGAGAGTCTTCAGATCGTGTGGGAATCTGAAGTACTCAATACACTTCTCCCTCTTAATTGCATACACGTTAAGATCCTCAAAATACGCCCATGCAATAATCTTGCCCGACACCTTTAGATGTTTCTTGACTTTCTAGAGCTTGTTGTAGGCATTTGGCTTTGAAGCAGTGCGTTGGGCTCGTATCTCAGCAAAACAAGCCGCCCATTCATCCTTCTTGATATCAACATCAGTGTCTGAGGCTTGGGCTTGGCTTTCATTCTTTTATGTTTCCTTTTCCACCTCATCCAATTTGTCAAATGTAGCACTGCCGAGAGTCTCACCCTAGTTGGGGATCACATTGCCCTCTCGGTCAGTGTACTCTGGATAGTAGTCTGTAGTGACATCCTTGATTTCTATTTCATCCACATCGTTGAGCTCGTTGTCACTCGCAACATAAAAAGTAGGCACATCTTTGACAATCTCGTCAGGATTTAGCCTGAACATCTCAGCAAGCTGCTCATCAGTAAGTTCGTGAATGATTTCCCTTCTTTAGGAGTGTAGCTCACCGACCTTCTAACAATCCCTTGCAAATCAAGAATCATTGTGAATTGAGACTTGATTTGCTGTAGGGGAGCAACATCATACTCATCTTGTTGATATGTTTGATTTTTGTCTTGGATAGTTGGCTTCTCAGCAGGTGGGGCAGAGGATGCTGCTCCTTGGTCTTGGTTTCTCTTTGTCCTTCTCTCTTGACCCTGAGCTAAGGCAGATGCAGCTGCATCTCCTTCTTCATCATTGTCATCATCCTGCATTCCCCTTGGCCCTTCATCTTCACTCGTCTCATCATCATCACTATCATCATCATCTTCATCATCATCATCATCATCATCATCACCTTCTCTAATTTTCAGTGGCTCATCTTTCGGTCCCTTTAGTTTGAGCATGATAGTCTTGTTAGAGGCCTCCAACTCCTCTATTCTTTTCACTGATTGGTCATTTAGCTCTTGGAGTTGGGAGATCTACTGTGCTTGCTGAGCAATCTACTGTGCTTGGGTAGCATTTAGCTCCACAAGCTGACGTAGTTGGGCAGATTTTTCTTCATCAGCAACTAACAGCTTCAGCACCATGCGGTTTAGTGCCGCTAGCTGTTCCTCTAACCCAATTGAGGGTAGAGTGGGTCCTGTGGTGAAGGTGGTGTGGGATGAGGGACCGGCTTGGTGGCTGGTGGTGGTAGATGTGGTGAATATGGGTGGTGGGATATGAGTGGGTGGTGAAGGGTAGGCTGTAGTGGTGGTGGTTGGGATTGTGGAGGTGATAGGTGGTGTGGTGGTGGTGTGAGCAGTGGTGGCTGTGGGAGTTGTGGTGGTGGTGGAAGTAGTGGTGATGGCTGTGGTCACTGTAAATCTTGGCCTCTTCCCCTTTTTGCCAAAAGGTTGGGCCATTCTCTTCCTCCTCGAGCCCTTAGACACAGTGGCTCCCCCTTGGCTGTTGGGCGGATCTGGGGTATAAGATGGACTGTATCAGCAATAACGGCATCCCCAGACTCCCCGTGGCGTCCACCAACCGCCCTGAGACCTCTCTCCGTGGCTACGACCCGGCTCCTCACCGTTCGCACCAGAGGCTCTTCATTTGACTCCTCCTCCTCCTCGATCTGGAAATCAGGGTGAATGGGAGCAGACTCGGGTCCACCCTGACCATCACCTCCCTGATCAGTATGGTGGTCATCGCCGTCGGAGTCATCGGAGGGTAGAGCAATCTGCTCAACATCCGAGTCACTATCGTCGTGGCCCCACTTCCTCCTAGCTGGCGCCACATAATCCTCCCGGGCCAGATGCCCAAACAACCTCCTCACCGGGGGCCTCACCTGCTTGCCCCGGTAGACCTTCATCCTGCCTAAGGTGGTATCATCCATCACCTCAAGCACCACAGCATCTTCTTTCTCCTTGGGTAGTGACGGAAGCTTCTCGTCAATAATCAGCTGTAAGAACCATGGGTACATGCAGAAGCTCTCTTTCTCTTTAGCCTCAAGGTTCTCAATCAGGTACGTGAAGATCATATTGGAGAAGCTGAAGGGGTGGTTTAGTACCAGTGCCACGTAGGCATTCTGGATTTGGTCAGAGAGGTCATCAAATCCACCCATCCTTGATGCAATGCACTTGAGAATGACGTGTGCTAAGTACTTAAAATGGGAACACAGGTTGCTTTTGTTCAGCACCCCTGCGTTTATGTCCCCAGAGTACTTCATCCTGAGAAAACATCCTCGAACAGTCAAGGGGTGTAACCTGGTTGGGTTAGCAGCATCATCACCCAGGTCCAGAACACGTCGTATGTTTGCTGTTTTCACCTCTATCTATTGCCCACAGATGGTGTTGCGTATACAATACGACTCAGTAGATCTGTCAACCGATGCACCTTCCCAGAAGGACTGCTGGATGGATCTGTAAGGTGTACACGGAGTGGAGATAGCCTTGAAGATCCGTGATCGGCGCAGAAAAGCTATAATCCCTGAGAACTCAGCAGCGTTCCGGGATGTAGGATCAAGGTGAGCACATATGTTGTGCTTGGTGTTGAGAGTCCACCTCTCTGCCATGTTTCTGTAACATAAGACACATATACATTAGATCAATCCATAACAGAAACACTTGAAACTTAAACTGTTTTGAAATCAGTCTGTTGATTGAGTATGCGACTAGCTTCAATCGTGCGACTGAGTATGCGGCTGAGTTCAATCGGGTGACTGAGCATGCGGCTGAGTTCAATCGGGCGACTGAGCTCATACGCCTAGTTCATTTGGCTGATTGAATCATTCGTCCAGTTCATTCGGCCGATTGAGTCACTCGCTCAGTTCAATCGTGCGATTGAAGTTCATTCGGAGTGACCAGTCGCATACCTCTATGTTTGACACTTTAATCCTGAATCTAGGTCAAAACTGGAAGTTAAACATTGAGTTTAGATTCTTTAGACTCGCAGGAACTCTAATTGTCACATTATGTCTTTCATTTTAATCAATTTGAACGTTTATATGGTCTGTTTGTGGATTATGACTTATTTCTTGATTTTAAACAATTCAAGCATGTTAGGGTTTGTTTACACCGCGCATTTTGTGTGATTTGAATCGTTTATTACCTACAAATAATGTAACAACTCATCAGTAATAAAAAAGGGGAAGGAAAATCGCCTTAATCAAATTTTGGCAGAGTGTCGCTACTTTCGGGCGATTTTAGGGCGATTAAATGGTGATGAAGCTATGCGACCGACTTTAGCCCTATTTATACTGATTTTGTCTTCAGTCGGGCGACTGGATCCATTCGCACTCTTCATTCGTGCGACTGGAGCTTAGTCGTGTGATTGGCTCAGTCGGTCACCTTGAGTCGTGCGATTAGGTTTCAGTCATGCGACTGACTCATTCGGTCACCTCCACTCATGCGATTGGTTCATTATTGTGATCCAATCATGTGAATGGTTCATACTCATGCCCCATTCGTGCGACTGGTCCATACTTATGGTCCAGTCGTGCGACTGGTCCATACTTATAGTCCAGTCGTGTGAATCACTCTTACTTGTTAATTTGACCTTATGCACTTTCAAAAACTTATCCTTTTAACAATAGATAAAACATTATCAGCGATAATCATCTCAGACATTACCTTTTTAATTTGAAAAACTATTTGATCACCTCAGACGTGATCCGTTTAACTTAAACCTTATATGATCACCTCAGACATGATCCTTTTAAAATTTAAAACCCGATTGGTCACCTCAGACGTGACCCATTTTAGTGAGTGATTTGCAGGATGAATCCAAATGAATAGTCCGACTTTTATCAACCAAATGACTAAAAATAGAAAGAACAACTTGAAATAAAAACCTGAACAAGACATATTTTTGTATTTTTGATTTTAAGGTGGATCTAAACCTATTAGAGTACTTCTAACTGATTTTACTTCCTGGACAGCACAACTTCAATTCTATTTTATCATTTCTGGTACGATTCATTATGGAATCATACAGGTATACCAGAATCATTTAGGACATATTATCAAAACCTTTTGATGCTAGATTCTTGTTTTTATCGAGAGTCATTAGCAAGTTTAGGAAATCATACTAGAGCTATAAGATGCACACGCTGATTTGGACTTTCAAGAATTGCAGCCACGATGATTGTCAGTATACTTGTCCTCTTAAATCCATACACTGATTTTTGGCACACATTGGTGATGAATTAAGGTTTAATTATTTCAACAAGCATTTGTGGATCCCACGCTTATATGGTAATCAACGTTCCTCAGTAGATTTGTGAGCGGTCTGCGGGTATTTTGATAAGAAGAAACTATTCTAAGAGCTTTCAAAGAGATGCCAAGCCTTAGGTCAGTGCCATCGCACAGCAAAGAGGCGCAAACAACAATAAATTCTAGAATATTTAGGTTATGCTTATCCAGGTCAGTGCCATCGCACAGCAGAGAGGCACACAACCTATCTTCTTGTGAGAGCATTTTTCTCTTCTTTTTGCACGTAACGCACCAACAACATTTTTTATCAGCTTGATAGCGCTTACACATTTTTTTCGTGCTTTGCTCTTTTTAAATGGTCATCCGCACACATTTGTTGTGTTTATTTGCTCGTCACCCTTTATTGGAACTATATTGATTATGTTAACCAAGGATAAGATGGGAACCCACAGCAAGTTGAACAATTTAGTTTGAATTTAAGTCACCAATGAGGTTTACTCATCTATTGTGTTGAATCTACCAACACATCATATAATGAACCTGCAACCTCTAGGTCTACTTTCTCTATGTTACCTTAGTAGCATACTAGTTTTACTATCATTTTTCCTTTTATTTTGCTTAGACTTCTCAGATTTATACTTTGAATTTTGCATCTTAATCATTTAAAACTTTTAAAGTCCCAAACGATCTGTTTCCTGTGTACTATAATTTTCCATAAGCATTGAATCAGTATCACAGATTTGATTACTATCCTTTTAGCTACGCTGTCCTTCTCCCCCTTTTTTCGTCCTCTGTGATCACATCACTTTTTTTTTCACCCCGTTGACCTCTAACAGATTTAAAAATCTTGGTTTATCAAACGCTTTTGTGTAGAGGTCAGCGCGTTGAAAGTCCGTATTAATTTTAACAACATCGATTAAATTCTTTTCAAAACAATCACGTATAAAGAGATATTTAATTCCGATGTGTTTGGTTTTAGGATGTTGGACATGATTTTTAGTTACGGCTACAGCAGCAGAATTTCAAACCGTAGTCCCGCATTTGTTGTTGAATCCAGATGATTTGTGAACAGCAGCTTGCAGCAGCAACATATTCAGCTTCACAAGTTGACAGAGCAACCGATGTCTGCTTCTTACACTGCCACGTGACTAATCTTCTCCCAAAGAATTGACGTCCTGCTGAAGTTGACTTGTAGTTCATTTTGCAGCCGCCATAATCCGAATCGCTATACGCTGTAAGCTCAAAGTCATCGTCATGAGGATACCACAACCCAAGTGTTGGAGTACCCTTCAGATAACAAAATATCCTTTTGACTCCTATGAGATGGTTGACTTTCGGTTTCGCCTGATATCTGGAGCAGAGACACGTCGCGTACATGATATCAGGTTGTGAGACAGTGAGGTACATCAGGGATCCAATCATTCCTCGGTACATGGTGGCATCCACCAGATCACCATTTTCGTCGGGTGCCACGTTGTGGTTTGTAGCCAGTGGAGTCCCAGCTGCCGAAGCATTCTCCATATCAAACCGACTTAGGATATCACCTACATACTTGGTCTGATGTAGAAATATTCCCTTTGGTGTCTGATCCACCTGTAACCCGAGAAAGAACTTCATCTCTCCCATGGCACTCATCTCAAATTCAGCTTTCATTACTGCTTCAAATTCTTTACATAAATCTTCGTTTTTGGAATCGAAGATTATGTCATCAACATAAATCTGTACCAGCAGTAAGTCATCATCCTTTTCTTTGATGAACAGTGTACAGTCAATCACTCCTCTGCGAAAGCCGTGTTTCACCAGATGAGTGGAGAGCTTCTCATACCATGCTCTCGGGGCTTGATGGAGCCCTTAGAGAGCTTTATCAAGCTTGTAAACTCTATCCCGATGATAGGGATCCTCAAATCCTTCGGGTTGACTGATATACACTGTCTCTCGGATTTCACCATGAAGGAATGCACTCTTTACATCTAGTTGATAAACTTTGATCTTCATGTAAGATGCATAGGCTAGGAAGATACGGATTGCTTCCATCCTTGCCACAGGTGCAAATACTTCATTGTAATCAATACCCTCGACGTGTCGAAATCCTTGAACTAAAATTCGAGCCTTGTTTCATATTATGACCCCTTGGTCATCTTTCTTGCACTTCAAGACCCATTTGGTGCCAATCACCTTAGCACATTTTGGTCTATCTACCAGTGTCCATACTCCTAGCTTCTTGAACTGTAGGAGTTCTTCTTGCATCACACTTACCCATGCCTCATCGTTTAATGATTCACTAACATATTTTGGCTCAAATTGAGACACAAAACAGCAATAAGCATCGTCGTGAAGATATCCCTTTTCCATGACTGAGGCATAATCAGCTGAGTATAACTAATTTTTGGTCTATACTCCTGATCGAACATCTCCAATCACGTTGTCCAAAGGATGATAAACATTTAGTCGTGATCCAGGAGTGGTGGGAACAGCTACCTCATTTTCCAGATTGTGAACCACCGTTTCATTATCTGAAGCTGTTGGAGTATGAGATTCCGAAGTGTCAGAGGCATCAAGGTTTGATGCTTGTGTACTTGCTGTAGCAGGAACCTGTTCCTCCTGGTTCACCTGTTCAGTCTCCACTTCTTCATCGTCAGAGGAGGAGTCACTTACATCAAGTGCTCCCCCTAAAAGACTAGAAGAATCACCATGTGGAACTGATGTTGTCGAGTCTGGGGACGGTGTGTTTAAGACATCATACATCATTCTGGTCGCTAACTCATCATCAGAAGGGGAGAGAAGGATGTTGAAGGATTTAAAAAATCCATCATAATCGAAGAAGAATGCGGGTCCTTTTCCAGCAAGGGGGTTGGTGTATCTCTAAACGTCGACGTTGCACCACACTTCTACTTGACCCGTTGAGTTGTTGTAAACTCGCTTATTCGGTATGTTGTATCCTAGAAAAATTCCTTCTTCAGCCTTTTCACTGAACTTCCCTGACTGATTTTTCTTCAGCAGCGTACATGGTGCACCAAACGGTTCGAGGTACTCTAGATTAGGTTTACTTCGTTGGAGCAACTCATAACACGTTTTACCATGACGTTTGACCACCAGGACTCGATTTGGGGTGTAACATGCATTAGCTACGGCCTCGTTCCAAAATTGGATAGGCAGTTTCGAGTCAGCTAGCATCGTTCTTGTTGTCTCTATCAAGCTCATGTTCTTTCGCTCAGCTACTCCGTTCATTTGTGGAGTGTAGACAGATTTGAACTGGTGCACAATTCATTTTTCTTTGCAGAATGCCTCCATCCATTGGTTTTTGAACTCGGTACCGTTGTCCGAACGGATTTGCCTTACCTTCAGCTTGTATAGTGACTCCAATGTAGTTACCGGCTCTTTGAATGATTCAAATGTCTCTGATTTGGATTTCAGAAACATCACCCAAGAAAATCTTGAGTAATCATCTGTAACTACATAGCAGTACAAATCGCCGGCAATGCTCTTTGTACTGACTGGCCCAAACAGATCCATGTGAAGAAGCTCAAGAGGTAGGTCAATTGAGTGAACATTCTTTTCCTTATGAGACTTCTTTGTCTGTTTCCCTTTTTAACACGCGACACAAAAATCCGGTAATTGGAAGTTCTTAACATTTACTCCACGCACTAGATCATTCTAGATCAAGTGATTTATCTTCCAAGGATTAATGTGTCCCATTCTCCTATACCAGGAAATGGAGTCTTTCTCTGTTGCCTTTGACAAGAAGCATTGAACTTGATGATCGGTTGTGGAGGCCTTTGATAGGTCCAAGACATATAAACCGTTATATCTTGAAGCTAACATTAAGACTTGGTCCTCCGGGATTACATACTCCTTCTTCAACACATAGCACTTCTTGTTGTCAAAGACTACCTTGAATCCTTTGTCACAGATCTGGGATACAGAAAGCAAGTTATTTTGTAGTTGTTGAACGTAGTTGACCTTGTCAAACTTGACTTTCTGGTTTCCCACTTCGCCTTGAGCCGTGATGTATCCTCCTTTATTTCCAGCAAATAATACATGTCCCCCTTTAATTTGTTTGACATTAAAAAGGAGAGACAAGTTCCCGGTCATGTGCCTAGACGCCCCACTATCAACAATCCAGGTATTTGTGATAGCATTGTAACGGACACCCTGCACATTAAAAGGAAATGATCAGTTTAGGTGTGGGACCCAAGCCTTAACTGGCTTGGGTGACCCGGAGGAATCACACATCATAAATTCAATCCACTGTCCATTTGAGGGTGAGGACATATCATGCTTCTTAGTGTTCTCAGTATCAGACACAGAACTTGACTTTTCTTTCCATAAGCCAGTTTTGTGTAAGGCCTGTTTGTGATAAACAGACGACTGGCTTACGGTTTGAACTTTAGGTTCATTACTTCTTTTATGGTGGAGTAATAGAACTCCTTTTTGAAAAAATTGGTTTAGTATCATAAAGTTCAATTTTCTTTCTTGGTGTCTGATAATGAGGACAATTAGAAGCGATGTGTCCTCTCTTTCTACAATTGTAGCATGATCTACCATCTACATATTGGAAAAATTATCTCTATGGGGAAGTGTGTGAAACAGGAGTGACTTTAGTCTGGTTGGGTTTGGACACTTCTTGTTTAGATCTTTTTGTTTCTATAACAAAATTTATTGTTTGAACGTTTTTAACATCTTTAGCCTTTTGTTTATTTGGACTTTGACGTGAAGCACGTGTTTGGTTAACTGGTTTGGTCAGTTTGGATTCTGAAGAAGACATGTTTGAACCTGACTTTACATTAACCTTTTCAAATTGTTCTTCCAAATTCACAATAGGCATCTTGCCTTTAGATTTCAAAGTAGCCTCCTTCTGTTTAGTGACAAATTCCATCGGTTTACTCGTGGAATCTGGATCACTAACTAGAGGAGTGGACACCACATGATCCTTAATAGGATTGTTATTTACTGGTCTACATTTAGCATTTAACAAGATCTCATGTGATGGTGGAACTACTTTGTAAACCAACCCTTCCCCATTGTTCCGTTCTTTCACTAAGTTTTGAACTATATGAGAATAACTGGTTCAACTGTGTAGTTTTTGTTTTAATGAGTTGACTTCGACTTCTAAAACTGCTTTTTCTTTCTTGTTTCTTCCAAAGAGTTTAAATAAAACTTTATATTATTTGCTTGATTAAAAGCAACAACCTCGGTTTCCCTTAGTTGTTTATTTAAAAGTTCTATTTTCTCTTTATAACTACACTTGTTTTGTTTTAAAATCCGATTAGCTTCTGTGCACAGTTGTAAATCATTTACTAAGCTATCATTGTGGTCTAATAACCTAGCAAACTTAAGATCAATGCTTTCTCTAAAACTAATTACTTCCATTACAATCATGACTTTCAAACAGTTGTCTTTGGTACTTACCTGTGAAGATTCTGTTGAATCAACCATCAGCGGCAGAGTTTGATTCCTCGGATACTGGAGATTCTGAACTTGTCGTTCTAAGATCTTCTTCAATCAGGTGATTGACCACATTAGCAGTATCTTCATTTCTGACATCACTAGTTTCCACACACAACCTGTTCACCCAATGTCACCTTCACTTTCAGTGTCATAATCCAAACCCTCGACATTAGCAATGTTCGATTCACCCAGAGACACAAACTTGAATGTCCAATCTTGTCCTTCGTTATCTTGAGCAGTCAAGGCTTTGTTTCTTTGCTTGACGATCCAGCTCCACTCGTGGGTTTGTCTTGACGGTTGAAAGACGAGAATGGATTCCTGTTACCTGTTTTCTTGGGCTTCACATATTCACGTTTGCAATGCCCCTTTTCTCCACAGTTAAAACAGGTAACTTTGGTTTGTCGAAACCAAGGTAGTGTCTTTTTGTGCTACCAATTTTTGTCCTGTCTTTTTCACAAACTTCTTCGCCCTTCGGACAACACTTGCAAGAGCCCACATAATATCCATCCTTTCTAGTTCATTCTCGTCTACCTGCTCGTAATCTTCATCGGCCAGATGGTAATTTCCAATCTTCCCTGCAACTAGACCATCATAGGAATGAACAGCTGCAGCTAGAAGATCCATGTGCTCCTTTGCAACCTCCACAGTAATATTACCGAGATTCTTGGTCTTCAACTTAGTAGCATTTGCTTCAGGCACTATATATTGGGTGCAAGACGACCCTGACGTTTTAGATCCTGAAGCTGTAGGTTGAGAAGAAGCGGTTGAACTAGATACAAATGTCGTTTGAAGCGGTGCTCCTGAACTTGTTGAAGTGGAAGAGGATTTATAAAGTGAAGGATTCTGGTCATAGGATCCTTTCTATGACCAGTATTTCATCCTCAGTTCCTCCTCTCTTAATTTCAGGATGAAGTCGTTTATGTCTAATTTTTCCAGTAACTTGTTTTGTCTCAAATTAGACACAAACGAGTCCCACTTCTCTCTGGCAGACCATCGGCAAAGCTTGAGACCTTATCTTCCATGGATGTTGTGACTCCATGAGTGTGCAGCTCACTCAATAAATGGTAGAATCTGTCTATGACATCATCCAAGCTCTCTTTACCCATTGAAGAGAAGTTATCAAACTCCTTCTTCAAGCCTTTGCCTTTAGAGCTTTTAACGATGCATTCCCGTCGTATCGTTTCTCCAAGAATTCCCATAGCTTCTTTGCCTGTGTGTTCTCAGAAAACTGGGGGAATATATCCTTAGGTATCGACTGAGTCATCAGAGCATACACTTTCTTCTCAGCGTTGTACTTCACCTTCTGGCTATCAATCATGCCACCCAAGGTAAGTTTAACACCATCAGCACCAACTGGCATGCTATAACCTGTCTCGATTGATTCCCACAGATTGGGATCAACTCCATTTAGATAAATCTCAAACCCTTGCTTCCATTGTGGGTAATCATCTAACGTTATAAGTTTAGGGGGCTTATTGTGATTTCCAACCTCATTCTCCAAAAGCAGAAGGTTCTGGATTCTAGAGTCTCTACCGGCAGTAAATGCGAAATACTGATCTTCCATTTCTATAAACTTTAAAGTTTAACTTAAGACTTATTCACTCGTGCGAATGGAGAGATGCGAATGAGCCAGTCGTGCGATTGAAGCAATGCGGATAGGTCAATCGTGCGATTGGACTAATACGGATGAACAACTGTGCGATTGGGCAAATGCGGATGGACAATGCGAATGGGTTGGTTCAGTCATACGAATGGAGGTGCGACTGAGTTCAATCGGGCGTATGGGATGTGCAATTGAGTTCAATCGTGCGATTGATCCAATCGTGCGACTGAAGGCTGTTGATTATGAAAATTCGAAGGTTTTTGATATTTTGACTCAAAAACACGAGTTTTCAAGAACCCTAATCTGCCGTATGCCGAAAAACGTAAACTTTTATATCTGGAGACACCAAAACACACTGTTTTAACTAAAAAAGATGATGTTTTTTAATAAAAAACGTGATTTTTACACCAAAACCAATCGAATCACATGAAAAATCAAGAGCCAAAGCTCTGATACCACTTGTTAGAACCGTGTACCTACGGAGTACTAACTGATAATGCGTGTATACCTAATCAAATAGTGCGAAATCCTATTTGATTGGCGATCCAATCAGTGAGAACGCAGTTTCGATCAATCTAGAGATTAATGAAACGTTATGAACGATTAAAACACGATCAACTACGATCTATGAAGTTGGAACAGGTTCTCTGGGGTCTCTGGACGGCAAGGGTACGTATGTGAGCCGAATTCTTCAAGTGTCTCGTTTTTTCACGAATTAGGTGGTATTTATAGGTTAGGGTTTGTCAACCGTGCGACTGAACCATTAGTATGGTTCAGTCGTGCGACTGAATCATACGATTGGTCCATACGCACGACTAAAGGTTCAGTCGTGCGACTGAGCCAATCTTATGTCTCAATCGTGCGACTGATCCAGTCTCCTAGTTCTGTCGTGCGACTGGTCTATTAGCATGAAGTGTTCATGCGTATGGTCCATTAGCATGGTCCATTCGCATGAATACTTCATACGATTAAGTTTAAACACATTTCTCAACCATTCTTGACTAAGAACTATGTAAACAACCACAAACCTATATAGTTAGTTCAATATGCGTTATGATATAATAAACAATGAAACATTAAACAATATAAGCATCAATCACATATTTCATTTCATTCAACTCATTCATTACATATATGTAAGACATGAAAGACATTTTACATTAAGCTCCTAAACTAGGTACATATGTATCAACAGGACACTCTCCTTCTACCTTTCTTATAATCAGTTTCGGTCACGAAAGATCAAACTGATTTGATCAATAAATTGGTAATAATTAATAATAATTAATTGATTTCTATTGATCTGAACTATTTTCAACAAATAGTCCTAATAGAATATTAGAATTTTTTGTCTATATTTGTAGAGCATTCTCTTAACAAGTAACGTTGATGTCAAATGGTAAACAAGAGGCTCTAAAAAACATATAATATATATATATATTATATATAATATATATATATATATATATATATATTTATATATATATGTATATTATATATATATATATATATATATCATATATATATATACATACTATATATATATATATATATATATATATATATATATAGATATATATATATATCTATATATATATATATATATATATATATAATTTAAAGCAAATATGATGTTTTTATATGAGTTTATTGTTTGTTTCGATAAGAGTTGATAATTTAACAAGTTCTGAAAACTTATTAGCTAATATGCGGATCATGTAATACTAAATTAATTAAGATATTGTAAGGAGAAGATTTTTTAAAAATATGAACATAGTCCGGTTCTTAAAATACTAGACACGCGATTGTTATTTGATAACAATTTCAAGAAAATTAAAAAAAAACACATTTGCATTTATTTCGAGAATCACTATATATTAAAACTGTAATAAATAAATCATTATGCAAGCTTTTTTATTACATATATATACGTAAAAAAATTCACACACTTAAATTCATGTAGTTTTTTTTTATCCACATCCCCTACATTCAATAAAAAGATCATCATACATTAAAATTTTCATTATGTAAAATCCTCCTACATCAACTTCTCCATATTTACCTTTATTTAAATTAAATAATACTTGATTTTGTATTTTTATTATTTTATTTTCATTCACCACTCTAAATATAAGGGATTATTCGGGGGTTTCCTAAAAATATAAGAGATGAAGATAAAGATGAGAATTTAGTGTGAATGTAGAATTATATGTTTTTTTCATATATATCTAATAACTTAAAAATAAGTGTAAAGATGAGAAAGTTGTTGTGAATGTTCCAATAATGTAAATAATGATCAACGAATTTAATTCTTAGGCATAAACAATAATTAGTTGGTGTGACATGCGCTATGCAGCGGGTTATAAAAATTAAAAAAAATTAATTCTGATGATTTATACGTTATTACTAACCACCAAAAATATATTACATGTGAAACGCTAATAAAAGAGTAATAGAAATAAATATTATAAATAAATAAATACCTCATAACAGAAAAGAAAAATAGCAAATACGTAAATGTTAACTTTATCATAATTAACGAGATCTATTGTAAATCTGTTAATGGAAAATTTAACATAACTCGAAGATTAAGTATAAACTTTTTTAAAAAAAAGTTCAGGTGATTATATGTAAATTTGACATAAGTATAATATTTTTTAAAAGACAAAATGAGTACGTATTATTGGAAAAAACAAAAAAGAGAAAATGTTATGGTTAGTTTCAAAAAATCCTTAAAGGTTTAAAATAAAAATTAAAGAAAACACAACAACAACAATTTTTATTAGTTTGAAGAAAAAAAATTATTATGGTGAAATTGAGAAAATCTACATCATCACTGTTCATAATTTTTTGTATTTGTTATATACAGTGATGCGACAGTTATTATCGTGCCTCTTTTCCGACCTGTATTAAACACTTATATATTTGAGTATTATTTTTTAACTATGTAAATATTTAGTGATTATATACATAAGTGTATAAATAAATAATACTTAAATCAAATGTATTAAGTTATTAAATATAAATAATAAATGTATATATTTCAATATTAAACTAAAGTATTATAAATAAGACAATACTTTAAATAAATATATATTAATAATATATTAATTAGAAGAAAATTATTAAATTTAAGTAAATTAGTAATTGTTGTATATAACACTTGTATTTTATGTTTTAAAATTTATATTATGTGTTAAGTTTTGGGTAAACTATAAGTGTGCCTCTTTTCCGACCCGGGTTCGTACCCGGGTCACCAATACCCGGGTACAAAAAAAACTCTATTAAATCCAACCCGGTTTGAATCCGGTTTCGGGTATGACCCAAACCCGGTTTTGCCATCTCTACTCCATTGACAAAAAATGATATTATGCTGATTTCCATTTTCCGAGTGGGCTTAAAATACGGGGTTATGCCCATACAGCCCAAAACACGGCCCAAAGTATAGGTTGGTTTGGCTGTTGCCATTGGCAGTATTCACTGAACTTTATCCCAAGCGCTCCACGTGGCAGCACCTCCTTATTCTAGTTTAAGACAAAAACAAAAACTTAAGTCCTTTTCCAGCCAGTTGTTTTACCTTAAAAAACAACATGGTTTTCATGTGAATACAACTTTGCATACTAGTCCCTACAGGTTACTCATGTTTTCATAAACACCCACATTGTTTCTTTAATCATGGAGTTACCGAGTTCTTTTTAAACTACTATATTTTTTAAATAAATTATAAACATAGGTTTAAAACTACAGTGACTAAGGTTATAACTCCAAGCCTCCCTCTTGTCGCCTCACATATATGAAATAATATTTTTAGCTTTTATTTATTATTTGATATAATATTTTAAGAAATTGAAGTCTAATTATAACAGATGAATCATATCAAAGTTATGAGTTCTAACAAAATTTCTTTACAATAATTCTATGCATTGATGTTAATTTTTTTTTTATTTAGATCAAAATATATAATCTTATTTAGTTTTTTTTTCATTTTGTTAAGATTAATATATTATATATTCTCTTATCTCGTAACAATTAAAACATTTACATCATATGAAACTTAGACTATTAGAGACTGTTTGAAAACCTTATGATGAGCTATTAAAATATATGATCGAATAAAAAATAACCTCTGAATCAATCACATATTTTAAAAAAAACTTTACCTCTGACTGATTCAGATATAACCAAACAACCTTTTGGTTTTAAATAAAAACTCAAGCTGGAGTTAAGAAAAAAACTAAACATGAATTTATCATAAATATTTAATGAGGGTTTGTAGAAAAACCTCATGTTACAAATTCTGATGTCATGTAATTATAAAAAGTTATATAATAATAAAAAAAAGTTATTATTATCCCTTACTTCCCTATTTAACTCCTAAAATAATTTTTATCATAGCATAATATTTGGTATATTTTCATCAATCAAATTGCGGTTAAACCGAAACTAATCTCAACCTCTCAAAAGGGTAGTATTAACATTACAATAAACTCAAGGGACAATTCATGCAACTCTTGTTCGGATAAATACACACTTTGACAATACAAGAGTCAACAACACTCAACCACCGTAATCCATCGATGCCTCCGCCGTGAGCTCGCCGGAGCAACACCAACATCGCCGGAGCAACACCAACAACAATGTTCACAAAGCAAAAGCGATCAAGCCGTAAGCTTGAACGACGAAACGCCTTCAAGAACGTCGATTACGACGCCTCAACATCCTCATCATCATCTTCTTCATCATTTCTCGACACCAAATCATCAAATCGAACCCACTCACCCGACACATCTTCATTCTCCGATCAAATCAGCCACCGTATTGAAGGCACCGCCGGCGAAATCGAGTCAATTTGCCGGTCGTTAGGCCTCTCCGGGCCGGAGGATTTCGCGATTCCGGTGGCCGATTGGGAAGCTCACAAAGCGTACTCCGTTACGTGCCCTAGATTCCACTGTTTCACCTCCGGAGAGTGATTCTTCGGAGAATCTTGAATCTCCGATCAGGGTTTTGAACGATGACAAGGGAAAAGTAGAATCAAGGTGTACGGCCGCCGGTGCTTGCTCGTCCTCCGGTGATGTCGAGAGTGGTGGTGGATAACCCTTGTTCGAATTGGGATTTGGTTCGTGGGTTTGCTCCGGCGAGTGAAGATGTGGGGGTGGTGGGAGTTGTGTTGTGAAGATGAAGAGGCAAATGGGACGATGGGGTTAAGGACCATTGTTGCAGATTCTACTGATGTGGAGTATTTTGTGTCGCCTAATGGGTCTGTAAGGTGCAGTATCAGCAACTGGCAGAAGGGGGATTTTCTTGGAAGTGGGTCGTTTGGGACTGTTTATGAAGGGTTCAATGAGTAAGTGATGTTTATGAATTGCTGTATGTACTTTTTGAAGAAGATGGATAAAGGTTATTGATTTTTGTAGATTGATCTTTGCTCGTGCTAGTTTCAGGCTAGTACTTCATGTGGGTTTGCCTTTAGTTTTAGGTGTTGATGTTAGTTGCTTTCTAGGATTGAATTTAGCCTTAGGTTTGAGGTGTCGATGTTAGCTGCTTTCTAGGATTGACTTTAGTCTTAGGTTTGTTTTTAGTCTTACATTTGCCTTCAGTTTCACATTTAGTTAGTAACTTCACATCATGGCTTGTACTTTAGGTGTATCTTTAGTCTTAGAGTCAATGTTAGCTAGTTTCTAGGGTTGCCTTAGTCAATAGACTTACCTTGAGTCTTAGCCACTATAATCTTAGGGAATTTTATGTCTATCATGTGCTTTCATTTTCTGGTACTAAGAAATACTGTTATGACACTTATATTTTTCACAATCATTTCTGGTATTAAAGGCAGTCTATTGACTTTAGCCTTAGGTTTGTTTTAGTCTTACATTTGCCTTTAGTTTCACATTTAGTCTTAGTAACTTAGCATCTTGGCTTGTACTTTACTTAGGTTTGTTTTTAGTTTTAGTACCTTTTAGGTTTGCTTTAGTCAATAGACTTGCCTTTAGTCTTGGCCACTTTAATCTTAGGGATTTTATGGCTTCCATGTTCTTTCATCTGGTGCTATTAATAAATACTGTTATGATACTTATTTTTTCACCTTCACTTCAAATTAAAAAAGATTGAATCCACAGACCTTGAATTGAGTTTGTTTTGGTTTGAGAGGTTATGTAAATTGTTCAATTTCATTAGCTTAGAGGGGTTGCATGAATATTTGCAGATATGGGTTCTTTTTTGCTGTGAAGGAGGTTTCTTTGCTTGATCAAGGAAACCAAGGAAAGCAGAGCATTCTTCAACTTGAACAGGTGATTTTGCGTTGTTTTCTTTCGTCTAGTTACCGAGTCCTGTTTTGTTCATATTAAGTTTCATATTCTCATTGTTTCAGGAGATCTTTTTGTTAAGTCAATTCCAACATGATAACATAGTAAGGTATCTTGGAACAGATAAGGTATGCATCTTGTTTCTATCCCGCCTTTCATTTTTCATTGTGCAAAAATCGAGCGTAACTGATATGTATATATACCAAAGAGACAATTGCACATAATTGATTTTCATATAGCTGATGAAAGAACAATGAAATGATGTTTCAGGATGACAGCAAACTATATATATTCCTTGAGCTTGTGCCCAAAGGTTCATTAGCAAACCTCTATCAGAAGTATCGCTTACGGGATTCCCAAGTGTCCACATACACAAGACAGATTTTGAGTGGTTTGAGTTATCTGCATGACCGAAATGTTGTTCATAGGTAGAAGCCCATGCCCTTTGTAATAGATTTGCTTTAAATTATTAGCTTGAAGATGAGTGGTCACATGAGCCACTTTGTTCATTTTTTCTTTTCTTTTCAGTTTTGTGACTTTGTCATTAGTGGTTTGATTATGGAGCGTCTCATGAGCTATTTGTATTCATCTTTCAGGGATATCAAATGTGCCAACATACTGGTTGATGTGAGCGGGTCTGTAAAGCTTGCAGATTTTGGGTTGGCAAAGGTAGCTGCACATGATTCTTATTCGCTCTGTTTTGTAGCTTCTTTGTACAATCTACAAAAATAACTAACTCGATTTGTGTCCATAGGCAACCAAATTAAACGACATTAAATCTTGCAAGGGGACTCCATATTGGATGGCACCCGAGGTTAGTTCTCCTCTCTGATCTTTTGAGTAGGAGGTTGTATCGTATCCGTAAGTCTATCATTAATGCATACAATCTTCTAAAAATTGTTATGCTATTTTGACCCATTACCCAACCCATGTAACCTGCTCATCTTGCTACGTCTACTTTTATATCATTGAACAACCTTGGATCCCTTTCTCTTTCGTTCTTTATGACAAAGGGTTTGTTCCTCAAGACAGTTTTATATGTATTCTTAGGTTGTTAATAATAAGAAGAACAAGGGGTATGGACCTGCAGCTGATATATGGAGCCTTGGAGCCTTGGTTGCACTGTGTTGGAGATGCTAACGGGTCAAGTTCCATACTCCCACTTGGAAGGGGTACGCATAATATTTCCTGTTTATTTCTGTACTATGCTTCCAATATAATTAAATTCATGAATTCCTGTGAAAAAATGATGTTTGTAGACACACACGCGTATATATATATATACATAGAACAAATTTTAAGTAGAGAACCACGAGAACCGTATAGACACTTGTACGTAGTGTTGTGTGGGTACAATGGGAGAAGAGAAAGAGAGTCAGTTATGCAGTTACATAACCACCTTCATTTAAAGCAATACGTATAAGTATTTATGCGGTCTTTATGGTTCTCTACTTAAAATTGGTATCTACCTTTGCTTTATGCGGTCACTATGTAAGTTGTTGTAATGAGGACCGGCTTTTTTCTTCATAGATGCAAGCATTATTCAGAATCGGCAGTGGTGAACTTCCTGATATCCTAAAACATTGTCCGTAGAGGCCCACGATTTCATACTTAAATGCTTACAAGTTAACCCGAATGACCGGCCTACTGCGGCCCCAACTATTGAACCACCCATTTGTGCAGATGCCGGTCTCCATGAACTCGAGCCCTGTTTCTCCACTGTGTGGTGGCATACGATTCAACCGTGACAATGATTACGTAAGGTAACTCGCCTTCGTTTAGCGATTGTAGCTCATGTTTTCACTGACATTTTTGTAAGTTTTTGTAGTCATAGGTGGTCAAAGACTCAAAGGTAGATCAATGTTGTAAAATCAACTGTAAATAGATGTATTCTTTAGTATCTTTGTTTAGTTATTTTAGTTTTTCATGGTGGGTTAACATGATGAAGATGTGTATATTTCAATTTTGAGGAAAACAAAGATAACATTCACAAATGAAAGTTTAAAATTGGAATGAAAATGTACCTGTTTTGCTGTAACTTTTCTCTGATACTTACCAATATTAATTAAAGGTATGTTTTGTTTACGGGTCGATTTGAGTTATACTTTATTATCGACAGGTTAATAGGTAAAACGTTAATAATTTTTGACCATTACCCCCACCAACGGTCACCACCTTCTCCCTCCTCCGCCGCTTCTGCGGCCCGGTGGTTGTATGGTGGTTGAAAGGGCTACCCAATTGAGATGGTGGTTTCGGTTTCAAGAGATATGGTGATGGTGGCTGGCAAGTGGTTGTGATGGTGGCTGGAAGGTGGTTGTGATGGTGGCTAGTAGGTGGTGGTGATGGTTTGTTTTTAAAAAAAATCTATGGTGACATGTGTGTGAGTGCTCCTATCAATTTGGTGTGGTGTGATGTGACGTATTATTATATGATTGATGGGTATATAGTGTGTTGTGATGAGAATAGCATTAGCACCCCCACCACCCTAACTATTTATAAAATTAAACAATTCTCTTTAAACCGTACTTATAAGTGAGAATTCCCCTTGTTATGTTGTTCAATGTATTTCAACATTTGATCTTTTGGTACATTTTTATTATACTATAGGTCATCTTAGTATGCTAAAGTTGTACTATTTGATTGTTTAAAGTCTATAAAAACATCACCAAGTTTCCATGAAGATCGAACAAACATATGATGTGATGAACATGATTGGATAGCCATTCATTCTTTGCGAGAGCAATTCATATTTGAAATTTAGCTTTACCACACACATCTATGCATATCATGCCCACAAACTCGAGCTTGAAAAACTACTGACAATTTAAAACCAAACCAAACTCCAGCTTGAAAAACTACAAACAAACCAAACTCAAGCTTTAAAAATGAAATTCTAAACGATCCAAGCTCAAGCTTTCTTGATCAAGAAACCAAACTTAACCTCAAGCTCAACTTGTTCTTACCTAAGATTGCTAAGGTATATAAAAGTTCCAGTTGTTCAATAGAGGTGATGTTTGGAACTAAAAGACACTCGATTTTTAACCAAGTGTTCTGCAACAGGAAGATGTGTTACTTATTACTTATTTAAACATACATTAGATAAATTCTTTAGCGTTATTGAGGAAAAAAATATGGAGCACTGTGTCCTTGAAATATTATTTGGATGTTAAACTTTTTGAGGGATCTTCACATTTAAGAATAGCAACTAATCTTGTCATAAAATTCAAAGTAAACTAACATATTTTTCAGGGAAAACATGTGTTCCAAAAAACTTAAAATTTGGTTGAAAAGAACATGCCGACAATTTGCTGAAATTTAAGAGTGGCCAACATAAGAGTTACATTTGACAAAGGTTTTGAGCTCACTTTTGTAACCTAACTTGATTGAGCTTAAATCAAGTACGAGTTCGGCAACAAAAGTGAGACTAGTTTCCAACCAAACATGTGACATAATGGAGGACCTTAACCATGTTCTAAGAAAAACTAATCACACAAGAGAATCAAAAAACATATCTAAAAACACATCATGCATACAACCCTAGAAAGAACTAGATCGTCAGATAGGATGATAATGCTTCCTTGTGAACTTGCACACTATAGCAGCAGCCGTTTCTGAAACAGCATTATTCATCTCTGATATTTTACAAACTGTAAACTCTTTGTACTTTGAGACTGAATCAATCAATGCCAAGAGCTCATGTGCACACAACTCTCTTCTTCTTCTTCATTGCATCACTGTTTCATGTAACTTTGCTTTCGAGTTCTTCACAAATATATATATAGTTAGTTATATCGTAATGTAAATCAATTAAAAAACAACTAATTTATCATGTCTCAAAATTAGCACATATTTCTTTACAAGTAAAAAAACACGGATGGTTCATGTGGTTCGGTGAAAAAAAGTTATTTTTATTAGATATGACATGATGCAAATAGAGTTTGGTTAAAAAAATATTATATTGTAAGAAACTCTAAAAAAACAAAATAATGATTTAGAAAAATAGAGATTTTGAGAAACTAGTATGAATTCTTATAAATTAACTTTTATAGAAAATACGTCGTAATTGAGTTTTTTAGAAAAAAATATGGTAAACGGAAATTTAAGAACTTTATTCAAACTAAATCTCAAGCAATTAATAAAAGAGTCAACAAAAACCACCTACATCATTTTATTTGATAAAAGATTAGATAGATGTTGACATAACATAGCATATGATCATAATTGGCGCGCTAATTATTAACAAACATTCTTTTTTGAAAAAAGGTGTTTTAGCCCCCCAATCTGTACCAAAAAGATTACCCGCTTTGACCCATAACCCAACCTGATTAAAGCACCACCGACCTTGACTTATTTTTGCATGCCTCAATTGGTCAATACGTCAAGAACAATGAATAAATTTGCTTTAACATTGAACATACAAATAATGTTACCTCAACAATTCACGAGCTTCTTTTTCAACAAGGTCAACTTTATG
>JACVEC010000101.1:0-32860 GCA_025215565.1 Flaveria ramosissima | reverse complement strand
TGATGAACTCACAACCATCACTCTGGGGCAACAGCCACCACAGCCGCCCCCTACAATGCCGCCACCCAGTACATGCCTGGTCCAGAAGGGTATGCAGCAGCTCCCCAGCCTTCAGCAGGTGGGTTCCAGGTCCGCCAGCAGGCCTCAGTCCATGCCAATGCAGATGCACCAAATGCCTCCAGCAGGGCCACAGTCCACCCAGTACATGCCATACATGCCACCCCGGGGCATGCCGCCATCTGAAATGGGTCCAGGGCCGACCCACTTTAATAGTCAAAATGGATACCCTCAAGGTGGAGTACCGCCTCGTTACCATCAATAGAATCCTTCTCTTTGAACTTGTTTCCTATTATTTTTTATGTTTACTTTTGTTCTTAAGATTGGTTTGTTATTTAGTAGTGAAAGCAGGCTGCAAGACCATATTACTGATTATCTCCATTTTGTCCTCTCAACTTTGTGTGAACTTTCAAATTTATTGGAGACTGATTATCATCTCATTTACCGGTTCCAGTAGTGTTCTTATGTGAAATTTGGCGTGAACCGAAAGCCACAAGATACATTTTGCCCTGCCTTGTACCTAACCGAAACCAACAGTTTGGTCTTGGTATTTCAAGAAAACTGCATGTTGTCTTATGATCACAAACTTGGTGTAGCGTTCCATAATCTCTTCTTGAATACGTGTTTAATGTTTACAATGAAGTTTACACTCGTTGCAAGAGGTTAGTGTTGATTTGTAGAAGAGAGAAAACAATGTATGATCGAGGATGAAGCTTCAACTCCGATTTGCAGCTGGCGGGCTTGCCCAAGGCATGCTTGCTTGATATGTATGCAAGTGATTTCCTCAACCATATAATAACGAATAACCATCTTACCTGAAAACATTTAAAACATTTGTGTTTCTTACATTTGATCACTTGAAAAATCAGACAAATTTTAAATGTTCATGTGATTCATGTGAGTGTTTAGTGTTTTTTGCAATGGTTACTGCTTAAAGTTTTCACTGACCAGTTGTAATAGTTGCAGGTGTGAAGTATTTTTTGAAAGTGTAAGAAAATCTGATTTTTTAATAAATTTCTTCAAAGAACTAGGTTGTTTATACATGTCTCTAATTTCAAAAAGGATGTAGTGGTTTGTCTTTTATTAGATTATAACTTGTGTAATATATGAGTTGAAATAAAATAATTATTATCATAAAGATTTAATTTTAAGAAAGAGAAGTAGGAAATAAATATAATTATTTGGTGAGGAAAGAGAGATAAACAAATAATATTAGGGCTTAGTGCAGTATACTTTGTTCTGAGTGAAGAAAAAACCGAAATAACCAAACTGTAATCAAAATAACTGATGCAACCGAATCAAAAAACCGAAAACCGCAAAGAAACCGACGGTTTGGTTTGTTAGACATTTTAAAAACCGAAAAAACCGAACCGAAAACCACAACCAAACTTGTAATCTTAGAGGTGTAATCATATACTTATAAAATTATTAGCATATTAGTTAGTTATTTAACTTATGTTATCTAAAAGAGATTGAATATTTAGTTTTGAGACTAATATTAACTTTTTTTTTATTTAAATTGATATATTAAAATGTTTTATTGAATATATTTGTTCTTATATATTATGGATTGCATTTAATTTTAATGTCAACTAATTTATAAAAATATATAGATTATGGTTAGAGATCAATAAAATGATGTAAGACTAAAGTTTTTTTCTTTAATTCATTACTTTAAAACAAGTTTTCTAAAACTTGAAGCCCAATGGTAAAACCGAAAAAACCAAAACCGAACCGAAACCGAAGTTAAAACCGGAAAACCAAAAACCAAAAAAACCAAAACCGAACGGTTTTAAAAACCTTGAAACCGAAATATCGGTTTTTGGTTTCGGTTTTAGGCTAAAAACAGAACCAAACCGACCATGCACATCCTTAGTTTGTTTCTGTTCCTATATGAGTAGGTGCCTTGTATTATATGAAATAGTTGTAATTGGTTGTAAATGAAATAGAAAGAAAATTTATGGAGATATGAATATGATTTTGTAATTGATTTTACCAAATTTTATTCAACTTTATTGTTCTTGTAGTCGACTTTCTTGGTTTGTGTTTGACTTCGTATATCGTATATGGTTTTTTTAATCTTGTTGATCTTCAATTAACCATTTGATATTGTAGTGATCATGAGTCTTGTATTTATTGTATTTTGTCTATTTTATTTTTACATTTTTATATTTGGTAATTGGTATTACGAAAGCTCACAGTTGGATTTTCACATAGAAAGAATTAAAGTTTTAAACTTTAAAGAACCAATCATTCATTATACTGGAATTAAACGCCATTATACGATTCATGTTCTTAAAATATTACAATAGAAACCATAGCGAAAACATATCATTTAACATGGCCGGATTGTTCCTCAATTCATATCAAGCTATCATCTTTGTCGAACATCATACCTTTCAATTCATATGTATATAAAATTATAGATTTACTGAATGAAATTCAGTTTTAACTTTCGAAAGAAATAAAAATGATATGCATATGTATTCATATACTAAAAGAAAAAAATGACATTGATATGTGCACATCCAAGTATTGCGAACTCATTAAACCTCTCGCCTATAAAAATATGGTTATGTGCCTTTGTTGTTGCTTATGAAACATAAGGTAACTTATTGGTTGGTTTTCCGAATGCACAATTTTGCTGTTAAGAACTATAGTATTTGATTGATTGTTTAATTAAAAAAAAAGACTCGAGTTTTTTGAAATTTTGAGATAGATTTGTATTGTTGTGTTGATTAACATATATAATAAAGACTAATAACATTTAAAAATCTTACCTTCACTCTTTGATGAACTTTCGGATTATTGTAAAAATTTGTTTTTTTTGTTTAAAAAAAGAAACGGCCAGAGTCTATATTTTTCTTTAAAATGAATGATAAGAAATTAAGAATTGATTTCATAAGAAATTCGTAATTAATAACAAATTAATACGTAAAATATGCAAATGCAAATATAAACGTTTACATAACACGCAAATTTTACATTCTTCAAATTATATGTTTTGACTGTATTATTATAAAAATGACATCATTAATCTCATCAAACTTTGCAAGTATTGAAGACTTGTTCATAACAATTATGGTGGTTCTTGAAGCATACAGGGATACATAAGTTGCTATAGTTTGTGTTGAGTCAAGTGGGCACCAAACTGAGGTTGTAGAAGCAGTACAGTATGCGGAGCATGCGAGTACGATGGAGATAGCTTGAAAGAGAACGTTTGCAGGATCATTACGAGTGCCATTTTTGCTTCTAGCATTGCAAAATTTTGTCCAATACATATACGAGGGCCGCCTCCAAACGGAAGGTATGAATATTGCCCCTTGGTTACCTTTGACACGCCTTCTGAAAATCTTTCTGGCTTAAACTCATTGGCATCATCGCCCCATATACTTTGATCATGCTGCAGAAACAATGAATTTATTCGGATTTGGGTTTCTTCATGTTACCTAGTTTAGTTTCTTCATGAGTTTCTCGCCTTAGCGCTATTGCTGGAGGATATAGCCTAAGACTCTCAATGGAAATCATGTTAATCTGCAATAGAAGAAATTAATAAAGATACAAAATGCAAGTCAGTCAATACATACATCTATCTAGGTAAGTGCTTTTATCACACGTAAGACTTACTAGTTTTAGACGATTCAACCCGTCAATATCTGGTTTTCTTTTCCCCAAGACACTTAAAACTTCATCGCTAGCGCGTGTCTGCCAATCCTGATGATGGGCTAGTAAAATCATAGTCCACACAATCATGTTTGCCGAGGTTTCCTGTCCTGCAAAGTAGAAAAGCTTGCATTCCTCGATGCTTAATCCAGAATCTTTATTCTTGTGTTGTTTTATTTCTTTGTAATTTGAATCCAAAAGAATGCCCAAAAGATCATCATTACTAGTCTCACCCTGGTTCATTAACATGACCCGTTTATCAATTATGCCCCTAATCAAACCCTTCACTTCGCGGTCGATTTCTTGCATCCTCTTGTTGGTTTTTGTAGGCAAAAATCTATTCAAACAACAACATACATTGTCACTAAAATTGCCAAATAATATTATAAACAAGTGACACAAATTAGTAGGTAGCTCACCTATACCCTGGGATGAACATTTTTTGTGCAGCCTTCAAAACTAGCTTTGCTTGTTCGTTTTGAAGATCAAATATCTTTCTTCCTTCCTCGAAACTACTACCAAATGCGGTTCTTGATATGACGTCACTTGTAAACTTTTGAAGATCAGGCCACACATCTACTTCACCAACTCCAACTTCACCAATTATGTCTCCTCATTTTTGGATGAGTTCATTGCAACTCACATAAAATGCTGGTAGCATATGCTGTTAATTAAAAGAGAATATTAAAAAAATAACTAGTTAAAATTAATTATATAAATTTATGATGGTAGATCATGAGAGAGAGCCTGTACTAGAAGAAAAGAAGAATGTTACGGACAAAAACATAAGATTTTGACGCAAAAAGCCCTGTTGCAAAAAAAAAAAAACATAAACAAAACAAAACAAAACGTGACAACTTTTCGATAACATGTGGCGTCACGTTTGTGACAACATATAAGGTTTTACTTTCCTACAATGTATATCGATAACATTTTGTCAAAATTTTGCCATAACATTTCTAAGGCTTAAAGTTATTTTTAGTTTTTTTTTCTTAATGTTTGCGACAACTTCACAACAGCCTACTTTTGCGACAATGTTTCGATAGGCTTAATAATTGTTAGTTTTATTTTTTCTTAATTATTGTGACAACTTATTGCAATTTTCACTAACAAGTTGCGACAAATTTGCAACAACATTTAGTTTATTTATTTCTCTTGTTGCGACGAACTTGCGATCGTGTCGCAAACTTGTTGCTAGATTTGAGTTTCACCTTGTCGCGCCAATATTGTGTCTGAATTTGCGACAAATAGCTACTTTGTCGCAAGAATTTCGCAGATTTTAGAGTTTTCTAGTAGCGAAGACGAGCTTCAAACCTTGAGCTTCTCCACATGGAAGGGAGGATTGATGATCTTCCTGTGTTTAACCCATTGATCGCCATAAACGTCAATTAACCCGCTAACTAGCAACTTTGACAATGGACTACCTGACTTTGGTTTTTGAAATTTGTAGTAATTACCCAAGATCTCCCGTATCATAGCCGGTTCGGATATGTGTACAATAGGTTTTGGGCCCATCCATGTAAAACATGTCTTACCTATGTTACAATCAACATAATCATTTGTGAAAAAGAACATACAGTCAACATCCTTTGTAAAAAATCATACAAAACAAAACTTAACTTTTGAACTACTTTATAACATCTAATACTTTTTACTTTACACGGTTATGTATACTGATTCTTTTTTTAACTTCTGCAAAATTAAAGGGATAATAAGTCAAACAATCCCCTATATAACTGAAAGAAAACACACCCTTCTACTTTTTTTAATAGACTTAATTGTTATTATTTTAAATTATCTTCTTATC
This sequence comes from Flaveria ramosissima, assembly GCA_025215565.1. Lineage (NCBI taxonomy): Eukaryota > Viridiplantae > Streptophyta > Magnoliopsida > Asterales > Asteraceae > Flaveria > Flaveria ramosissima. The sequence continues at coordinate 27,333 of JACVEC010000101.1, read as the reverse complement.
AAATCTAATTTAAAATTATGTAAATCGAAGAATTTAACCCTCAAAACAAATAAACATACATTCAATTAAATTTATAATTTACGTACTTCATTGTATATGTAAAACACAAATTGCATGATGTGTGCCATGTACTTTTTTCATAAAAATATATATGAATTTTAGATTATATCTTTTTTCGTTACTTAACCCGTGTGATACAAGGGTTAATATGCTAGTATTGTTATATATATCTATGAATAATTGAGGACGATTTGGTGGGTGGATTTGGTCACTAATAAATGATTCTCCCAACAAACACAAAAAAAAAAAATAATAATAAATAAATAATAAAAAAGGGGAGATCATCATGTACACATGGTTGACCATCTTTTAAGTTAAAACAGAATTTAATTTTAGCCCTCGATTGTTGCCGAATAAGAGTATTCACAACCCATTCATCATATATATGTAAGTGTGTGTCTTATATTATTATGGATAGTTATGAGTGATTATGAGTGAAAAAGGTAGAAAATTTATGGGGATTGTACCGTGTTTTCTCATATTTAGAAAAACACAGTACAACCACCTTAATTTCTTAAATATTTTTTAAAGTGGTTATGAGTGGACGAGAGAACATGTAATGATAAATGTATGAAAAAATATCATTTAATTGAAAAGTAGAGAGAAAAAATAGTGATGTTTAGTTAATTTTTAAGTATTAGGATAAGGGATTGATTGTGAATGCTCTCATTAGGACAAGTACATCAAGTCGGCTAAGACTACCACAGATCAAACCGGCACAAAACAAAATAAAGAAAAATAGAGCCTCTGCGAAAACAACTAATCTAAGTTTGAGCGGACGACTATAAGTGCCGGCTAAATCTTAGCCCGCAGCTATAAGGGGCTAAATTAAGCTGCCGACTAAAGGGGGCTAAATCTTGGAAGACGGCTAAAATTTAGTCGGCCTTTACACTAGTATTCATTTAACAGTTTGATTTCGTGAACTCATAGTATTTTATCATTATTGGTGTGGCTAAGTTTAACTTCCTTAGTCAAAGAAGCTTAGTTGATGAGCTTTTAAGTCAATGTATAGTTTGGTAAAATCATAGTTGTTAGATGTTTATTTTGATGATCTACTCAGATGATTATTACGTTAAAACTGTATCACTTTTAGAATTATGTTTGAACTAGGCAAGTTTTTGCTTACCAGTATGGTTTCTAATTGAAATTAAAATATTATTTTATTCCTTTCTAATTTCTAGGTGTGAACGTTGACTCCTTGACATGGAGCTCTACGTGTTTTATTTTCTGAATGATTAATTGCATCACTGACGGGTTACTGGTCCATCTAATTATCATCATTACTTAGGTACGAAACCTAAGATCACTCCTAAAAGAAAACTCATATTAGGTGAGAAAATCTCTGACGATCTGTAACTTCTCTTTATTTTTATCATTGATAAGACTAGAGCCTAAAACCTCGGTTTTATTGATTTGCCTTCAAGTGATTGAAACTCAATTTTTATTTTAATTATTACATTATAATAATTTCTTTTACATATAATTTGATTTTTCTCAAATAACTTGTAACATTTAATTTCAAAGAATACACCATTTTTTTCAGGCACCTCAACATAAGTTTTATTAAAACCCAAATTCGTTTTGATAACAATATGTTTATTAAATAAGAAATTATTTTATTCCAAACGATCTCGGTTTTTTACGAAACTTATCCCGGGTTTTCCGGAAAAAGAAAAACAAAACAATGTGTTTAATTTTTTTAGAAAGTTAAATATAACATGTTATGAGTAAAAAATCAACTTTTATATAAAACTATAATTTGAATTTAAAATTAAAAGAAAATCAAATTGTGACTAGCGTATCACCTAACCATTCATTGATGGTAAAATCACTTACTTCAGAAGATTTTTTTTTATAAATTTTACTGGTTATATTTTACTGTTAATAAGAAAGAATTACATACCATAAGTAGCTAGAGACTTATAGAAGAAGGGCGAGACGTGATGAACAATATCGTGAGTCAGACTCATGGGTTTGGATTTGACTTCCGATGTCATACGCGTCATCTCCTTAAAATCTCCAACCATGAATCTATAAGACGTACTATCGAGGCCTTGCTTTCTTAGAAACTTCTCTTTCTTCTTCGGTTCCAACCATAACTTACTTAAAAATCTCCACACAAAAAAGGCCACAACTCCAACACAACAATACACTACTACACTTACCTCCATCAACGGCGGATCAAATGTGTTGACAAACTACGAGCTTTTGGATCTTGCAAGGACCACATTATATATTTGTCAATAGATCTATAATGTTTACTTCATTGCCCTATACTTTTATTGGTTTGGTGTTCTTAGTCCTTGTGATTTTTGTTATGCTCATCTAAGTCCTCCACATTACATGAAATTTCTTTCACTGTCTAGTAAAATTTGAATTAATAACTCGAAACCTGACATTGGTGCATAATTAAGTTTTGATTTGCAAATTGATTGCTACTTTATATAATTTGATTTCACTTAATACAAACAATCATAGAAATAAAACAATATGTGTATATGTATTAAGTGGTGCATGTGAGTGAGAGAGATAGAAATAGATAAAAGTAAAATGGTAAATATTTACGATAAAATCAGGTACATTCAAGGTTGTAAATTGGAGGAATGCGTCATCCAAGAAAGTTCGTTTATGAATTCAATTGATTCACAATGTAAACAATGTCAATACTCGGATGTTGGGTTAACCAGATCATAATAAAGGTTTTATGCTTCACTATTCCTTTATCTACACCAAATACACACACACACACACACACACACACACACACACATATATATATATATATACATATATATATATACATATATATATATACATATATATATATATATATATATATATATATATATATATATATATATATATATATATATATATATATATATATATATATATATATATATATATATATATATATATGTTATACTTTTGACCATATTAACATGCTTTTGTAAGTCTAAAAAATATTAATATATTTTATCCCAAGTCTATGATGGGCAATGCTCTAAGTGAAAAGTAAGAAAAAATGGGGGATATAAGTTAAAATAACTCTGAAGATGAGGGCATTGCATGTAAAAATCTCTCTTGAGCTGTTTCAAGTGAGTATAAAAAATGTCCATTAAAAATTGAACTTGTTGCGGTATTCGTGTAATAACTGAAATCTCTATACTAACAAATAAAAATAAATCCAAACACTTATCATTATTGTAGACTATCTAATAATTGGTTTTTCACTTCTCTCTTCTTTTAATTATGAATGATATAATAGCTATTTATTAATTAATAACTATACATAAGTAAAATTTCAAATATGTTAACTTTAAATTTCACATGTGTAATACATGGGTTTATTTTCGTATAATACACAATATTTATTACATAACTTTTATATTATAAAATATGTAATAGTAAATTTATTTTGCCCATGTATTACACGGGACTGTAACCTAGTTAGATTGTATATATACACGTGTCACCATTCTAGCCTATTTAATAGTTGATTTTTCCGTCCCTCTCTCTTCTTAAATAATAATAAATGTAAGAAAGAAATATTTTAACTTCAAATGTGAAATATATATTCTTTATTTAATAACTATCCATAATTAAAATTTCAAATATGTTAACTTCAAATTTTCAAATATGTGTAATATATGTGTTTATTTAATACATATAATACACAATGTTTAAGACATAACTTCGTATATTATTAAAGATGTAACAGTAAATTTATTTAACCCGGAATTTTAACCTAGTAATAAAGTATACATAATTTATATGAGTATCAATTTAATTTGATTTTGGTGGAGTCAATTACACGAATAGTACTTAGTGGGATGCGTATATTGCATATGTAATCTTTAATTTTAACAAATTATATGAGTGGAGTTTACTAAAGTAAAATAGTAAATATCCACGATAAAATCAGGTAGGTTCAAGGTTGTAAATTGAATTGGGAAATGGCGTTTTCGAATTCAATCGATTCATAATTGTATGGTTATTTTAGTGTTATTAATATACATTTTAGTGTAATGGATTAACATGTTGATCTAAACGAGTTAGGTGTCGCGAGAGTGTGAGCTCGATTAAATTCTAATAATTATTTGGACTATTTATGATTTAAGCGGGCTATAAATTTGGCTTTACTTAAATTTTGATATTATTAAGGTGCTGTTTGTTTTTTTACAGGAAAATGTCTGCAGTCTGTGGACCACATCTGCAGACATCTGCAGCAGAAGAGATGGACCAAACGTCTGCAGTCTGCAAAAAAAAAGACTGTTTGTTTTTAACATCTGCAGAATGGTAAAAAATATTGTGTAATTAGATTAAACCTATTTTTCCCATTTCGATTTTCATCTAAAACACGATAAATCCTTCATGGGTCAAGGAACCCCCGGCGGTTTGAACCGGCAAAACAACTCCGGTGACCGGAAGAAAGACAGCGACAAAAAGGAGAAGAAGTTCGAACCGGTGGCACCACCGACTCGAGTCGGCCGGAAACAGCGTAAGCAAAAGGGCCGACAGGTGGGGAATCAGGAGAGATTGAAGCCTCAGGAGGAGAAGAGTGAAGAGGATAGATCGAAGGTTGATGATCTACGAGGAACTCCGATGAGTGTGGGGCGGTGATGGTCCGACTGGTGGGGGTGGTGGGGCGGCGGTTGTGACATCCGTCACCTTAAGGTCCGTCAATTAACGTGGCTTTCCGTTAACTTTCTTTGATCAATCATTCCTCATCTTTATCAACCCCTTGTGTGGATATTATGCTTGCTTTATCATCGTTGTGCTTGTGCTTTCATTGTGAACGTGTGCTACCTTTAAAAATTTTTAAAACTTTCGTCGTCGTTACCGCTAAATATATCATTTTTATATAATATTAACGTCACTAATAAAACCATTTTTAAGTTATAAATATCATTAAATACATTTTTATCATTCATATAACTAACCTAATAAAGTCGTTTTCAACCGAAACAAATTTGGGAAACTCGGGGGTTAAGTGCAGGGACTAAAATCGGCATTTTGCAAACTTGGGCTGGGTATATAAACCCATATTCCAGCCCTAGCCTCATTCACCTCACCTTCTTCTTCACTTCTTCTTCTTCACTTTTCTTCCTCCTCCTTGCACCAAAACCGCCCCCGTTTGGTCTCGTTTTCACCGTCTAGACTTCATCTACAACCGAGTCTACTCCATTCTAGCAGGTAGACGACTTTGGTTGTCCCCTTTCTTGCTTATTCACGGTTATCCATTCTAGGGTTTTGGGTCTTCGGGTTCAACCCGAACACATGAGGTCGTGTGGGTGCATGTGATGTCTTTCTGCGTGTTTTTCTTGTTTGTGTATGTTTGTAGTGTGTTTCTGGAAGTCCTTGTTGTGTAAAAACCGTGCTCGGAGCAGCCGGAGGCTGCTCAGCCCCTCAGCAGTCGCGATTCTGCTGTTCAGGCGACTGGGTCTGTCATGCGATTGAGTCATGCGACTGGGTGAGTCGTGCGACTGAATCATGCACCTGAGTCAATCGTGCGACTGAGTTGTGCGACTGGGAGTGTCGTACGACTGAGTCATGCGACTGTGTGTATGTGTGCGATTGAGTCATGCGAGCGAATGAATGTGTGCGATTGAGTCATGCGAGCGAATGAATGTGTGCGATTGTGCGTCTATCGCACGACTGAAGTCCAATCGCACGAATGAATGTTCACTCGTACGAATGAAGCTAATTCTTACGAATGAAGGTTGATTCGTGCGTATGGAGGTTGAGTCGTACGATTGGGTGTTGTGTGGTACGATTGAATGCCAGTCGTACGAATGAAGGTTCAACCGTACGAATGAAGCTGATTCGTACGATTGAGGGTTAATTCGTTCGAATGGAGTGTTGAGTCATGCGTCTGGTCCTGTCGTGCGACTGAAGTTGCTATGTGTGATTTCCTTCTTGTGTGTAGTGTGTGTATGACGTGTGGTGTTAAGGTGACATCAACACGGTTGCCATTACTAATGACAATGTTAAAGTCAACGCTATCAAACTTACTAATGTTATTCCAAATTAAATTAACTTAATATTTTACAAGTATCAACAACCGATTTATAACTATTAATATTTACCAAATACTTCTTTAATAACAATGAAACTTTTACACAAATATCATCAGCAATGGCGATGATGTCTAGTACTTGGATCTACATAAGATCTAATGCGTGTGTCTGCTTGTGTGTGTTACACGCGACCCAACCGATACAACCCGAACCAACCGAACATTATTATACGCTTTATACATATCATTAATGCTTAACAATAACTGTCAATAAGTGTTTGACCGTTCATTTGCATATGACATTTGGATACTTTGATCATACATACTTACCACCTAACAAGTGAGTTTCGTGGCCCCTTTTTACGCTTACAATATCTCAATCATTTACAACTTGGGGGAAAAGTATGCTCACCCATTTTCAATGCTGTACAATTTACATACAATTTACATACTTGGAATCAACGTGATACTGTTTTGCAAGTACTTATCTGATACATGCTTGGGTCTGCTGTGTGGTTCTTTCTTTGCAACTATTTAATTCCAGTGTGGGAACCAACGGATAGGTATTGGTAGTACTACTGGGTTGACACCCCCACCCTTGTTTGTTGGTATACTAGTTAGTACCAACAGTGGCCAGGAACGGGCCCTTGGGTGAATATATTCCGACAATATCTTTGTGTACGTCGTTAGGTTTGGTTGCAAAGCTCATTGTCATGTGATTTACTTACTTATAAATGTATGCACGGTATTCCACTCGCTTACTATACATCATCACTTACTTATTTACTATTTAAACCTGCGTGCTCACCAACAATTTTGTTGATCATTTTGAGCATATCTTTTCAGGTGATCATGCAAATTGAGGATCTAGGTGTGCTGCCTTAGTGAAGACCCTAGGATGCATTTTTGAAACTAAACATATTTGACAAACAATTATTTGATACAATGTTGTAGTCTGATTAAACAAGCTTATTCTTTTGATACTTGTTCCCGGGTTGTGGGAATTTACATTACAATGTTATCATCTTTGATTATGTGAATCATTTAACATGTTATTGCTTATGGCTATGTTGTCGTGAATATTGACTAAACACGACACAAGTCCCCTTGTTGTCGGGTGTCGTCATGACACGCTTGTCATCATTTATTATATTGCATCCCTATCGCTTACCATGTGTTATGACGATCCCGATCTCGTTACATCCCCGTGTTTCCGCTTTTAGCGGGGGTGTGACAGCGGTGGTTCGGCCGTGGGGGTGGTGGGGCGGCGGTGGTCCGGCCGGTGGGGGGAGGTGGGGCGGCCGATAGGGGAGGTGAGAAGAGGTTAGAAGATCTCAGAAGACATAGGTCCACATCTTCTCCATGGAGACCTCCTGCAGACGTTTTTTAATGAAACGTCTTCCGAAAAACAAACACTCTGCGCACTCAAACCTCTTCCTGCGTCTGCGTGCGCGCAGATGAAGAGGCGGGGAAGATGTTTTAGTAAAAAACAAACACCACCTAAGACTAGCAATGGGATTATGTGCCGATGGATCTTGTTGACTATAAATTTAATGTTGAACGAGGGCTTTAGAAACCCTCTAGACATCTCGATCAAAACAATAAATTAAAGGGGGATTGTAGTAATTCTCTTTGGGGGGAAATTCTTCTTTTTCAACAAGAAACAGAGGATAAAGAAGTTACGATTACAAGTGTTCATTGAGAGAAGTTCACAATTTAAAGATGATTGAATCATTCGCGTGTAACCCGCGAAATAGGTTTATCTGATAGTGATTCACGATTTAGAGGATAATCCAAGTTGCTTTATGTTTAAAGATTAAATCTAATCCGTGTATGTTTGGTTCGTTGTTTTTCTAGACTACAAATATACAACAAAGATAAACCTATTATTGTTTTCGGTTCGCAAATTTGGATACACTTCGATTTGCAATCTGGATTCCGGTTCGGTTCATAAATGATCTGTTTGTGTGAATTGTTCTCGATTCATGTCATGGTTCATTGGGTTCAAATGTGTAAGGTTATACTTGAAAGGCTAATGCAACCAAAACAACGAAAGAGCTTCCAGCTTGCATGTATGATGTACATAGTAGAAGTTACTTCAGAAGTTTTACACTCTTCATAGAAAATATTCTAAGTGTAAAATCTTCCGAAGCCAAAGATGAAGTCTTCCGAAGCTTCTAATACAAAGTCTTCCAAAGCCAATGAAGTGAAGTCTGATTTCTTTATAAGATAGAGAAGATACGCTTTCTCTGATCAACTTTCGCATAAAGCTGACCCACTTTCCGTTACAACTCTGAAGACTCATCAACTTATATAAGTTGGAGAAAAGGTCCATGCTTTTGAAATTGTAGATTATGGTTTAGAGTCTATAACTTTCTACTTTGTACCTTTTATCCTTTTTGTAATACATTAGGATGTGAGCTATGGCATGTCATAGTCACTAGTCAAAGGCAATCTGCCGTTTGACTTTACATTGATCTTATTGTCTAAATTAGTGTTTCCAGCTGGCCTTCAAAGTATGACCGTCTGTAGGATGTAGTATAAAATATCTCAGGTTCTTGTATTTTATCTTATGCTTTATAACACATATAATAGAACTTGAGAGCAATATACAACATTCCTGAAAACCATACTTATCTTGTTATTTTTTTTTGTTCTGTCTTATTGTTTACTTGTAATCTTATTATCTTTCACATAAACCCAATTCCTTATTTGATCTGTTAAGTGTTCTTACACGCTTCTCATTGTGAGACTGATTGTATTGACCATCCCTTAACTGGTCCTGCAAGTGGTATTAGTGCATTTTAGGCTCTTGATTGTAAGATCTCACCATATTAAATCTTCTTAGTTTCATAACTCACTTAAGATTTGAAATGACAACTCTCTAAAAGGCTGATATGGAAACGGGTACCATGACAAAGTCCCCACTGATCACTTCTGAAGATTTTAATACTTGGTGCCAAAAATGGAAGGCTTCATCAAGTCTCAAGACAGCGGGATGTGGGGATCTGTTGTCTATGGACCTCATGTACGATGCACCTCTTCAACTGCTACTGGAGGTGGTATGATACCAAAGGAAGTGGCTGACTACTCTTAAGAAGACTGGAAGAAGATAGATGTATGTAAGGCCCCGTTCCCGGGAAGCCTCACAGTTGGTTAATCATAGCATAAAATCAGTTTAATAACAAAACATTGCAGCGGAAATAATTAGACATTCATTTAAAACTTAGAAACCATATCGTATTCATACATTTGTCCTTTAAATAGAATAAAAAACATAGTGCATTGTTGAAAATACAATAAAGATTTCATAAACAGGAATGCCATCCATAGCTCCCCAAGTAGCTCCGTGTGCCATCCTCAGCATCAGCACTTACCTGCCAACTATTATGCATAAAAGTCAGCTTCGCTGAGCGAGTTCTAGTTTTAAATATTATAAGAAAATATAAACATTATCCTTCATATAATGACCATGCATACAACATAGTACATAAGATAACTTGCATCATAATAAGCATGTTCATTATCTTTCATTCTTTCATTATCTTTCACTTTCATCATAAACGAGATTGCACGAAGCAAGAGCTCCATGTTGATTGACAACAAATGTCAATCCCTGTCGGTACACATGAAACGGTAGCTAACCCCCGACAGTTGATCCACACTGCAAGGCACATAGCCCGCTCATGAATACAGATCCATCATCATACATCAGACTCACATAAGTGAAGTCTATAATAGTGCTTGCAAGACTTTTCATCATCAAACGGGCCCGGGGGTAACATTCATTAAGTTTCGCTTTTCATTAATATCATCTTCCTCTTTGATATATATAATACTTAACTTATTAAGTACATAACATGCCAAGTACTAGTCATCATAAAACATAACAGACCCGCCGCGGGACAGCGGGGGTTCGGGGGCGGCAGCCCCTGACAGCGGGGTCCTAGGGGCAGCAGCCCCTAGTGGGGTCCAAGGGGCAACGCCCCTGGCTGGGGCCGGGCTGCGAGGTCAGCGCGAAAAATTTTTATATTTAAACATTTATATAGCACATTTACTTATAGAAAAATCGTTCTTCCTGTTAAAACCCCTTAAAATCTTGGTCATTTAAAAACGTAAATTTAGTATGCATAATAGCCCCAAAACATGAAAAACTTAATAATAGGAGATCTAGAACTCACCTGGATACCACGAATAACTTCTAGACTAAGCTTTCTAGGCTAGGATCCCACTACACAACCTGCAGACAAGTTAACACTCTAAGGGGTTAATTTCTGCCTAAATTCGCTGCTAATTTCGCTGCAAGATCAGCAATTTCGCAGCTAGGTTCGCCAACAGTTTCGCTGCTAGTTTCACCAGCAGTTTCGCTGCTAGTTTCGCTAGCACCTTCGCTGGCAGTTTCGCTGGCATCTTCGCTGCCAGCTTTGCTGCCAGTTTCGCCCAACTTTCGTTGGAAAAACATGTCTGCGAAACTACCTGCGAAACAATAATTTCGCAGGAAGATCCACAGTTTCGCTGGTTGAATATGCAAATTCGCTGGATGAACACACAGTTTCGCAGATCGCATAAAAATCACGAACCAGACCGTTTTTAACCCAAAATCATAACTTTTTACGTCCAATCTCTTAGTTTATCATCCATGAGGCTAAATCTAAGCTTTATACATGTTTTCATACGTAAAAATGTGACCTTTATGCGATTCTTTGCAACTTTTCAAAACCCAAAACCCTAGAATCCGGGTTTGATCTACAGAAGGGTTTAGAGGTCGATTCTTACCTGGATTTGTTGCTTCTTTCTTAGATCTTGATGCTCCAACACCCAGATCTTCAATCTCTTCACCTTGGAAGCTTCAAATCTTGAGTTTTCTTCACTTTCTCTCTCTACTTTCTCTCTCTACGGATTTTGGTGGCTAGGGTTGTAATGATGGAGATGGAGGCTGATTTGGGTAGGTTAAGGGCTGATTATGGGCCTTAATCACTTAGGCTCTTGTCCACAAACCCAATTTGGCCCATAACCCATTTCCTTCTTTTATTAAATACCCATTATTTAAGCCCATTATCCTTAATGACTCGTTTCGACTTTTCGGGGTGTTACAAGTCTCCCCCACTTATTTAGGTTTCGTCCTCGAAACCTGTCAGTCATCAAACAACTGAGGATAAAATTTCCTCATCTCCTCCTCAGTCTCCCACGTAGATTCTGACCCTTTTCTGTGTCTCCATTGTACCCGTACTAGTGGAACCACTTTATTCCGTAAGTGCTTCTCTTTCCAATCAAGGATGGCCACCGGCTGCTCTACATAATTTAGCTGTTCATCGACTTCAATGTCTTCTAATGGTACAAATGCATCATTATCTGCCAGACATTTCCTGAGATGAGATACGTGGAACGTAGGGTGAATTCCACTCAACTCATCAGGTAGTTCTAATCTGTAGGCCACTTCTCCTACCCTTGCGATAATACGGAATGGCCCTATAAATCTTGGGCTCAACTTTCCCCTTTTTCGAAACCTGATGATCCCTTTCCAGGGCGATACCTTGAGCATAACCTTGTCACCAACTTCAAATTCTATCGGTCTACGCCTCTTATCAGCATAAGACTTCTGGCGGTCCTTTGCAGCTTTCATGAACGCCTTAATCTTATCTCACTTCTCAGTTGTGACCTCAATCACTTCAAGACTCCCCAATTCCTTCTGCCCGATGTCACCCCAACACACAGGCGTTCTGCACTTCCTACCGTACAACATTTCGTAAGGTGGCATACCAATGCTGGCATGGTAACTATTATTATATGAGAATTCCGCCAACGGTAAGTGCTCATCCCAGCTTCCTCCAAAGTCGATTACACAGGCTCGTAGCATGTCTTCTAAAGTCTGGATCGTCCTTTCGACTGACCATCTGTCTGGGGATGGTAAGCCGTACTAATATGCAGTCTAGTCCCCATTGAGTCATGAAACCTCTTCCAGAACTTGGACGTAAACCGCGTGTCCCTATCCGAAACGATAGACACTGGCACGCCGTGACGAGCCACGATTTCTTGATAAATAGCTCTGCCAACCTCTCAGAGGAATACGTCTCACGAATTGGTAGGAAATGGGCGCTCTTTGTTAGACGGTCAACAATCACCCAGATTGCGTCGCTTCCCCTCGCCGTGCGAGGCAGCTTTGTGATGAAGTCCATTGTGATGTGTTCCCATTTCCATTCAGGGATATCCAAAGGCTGGATCTTCCCATATGGCTTTTGGTGCTCTGCCTTCACTTGCAGACAAGTCAGGCACTTGCTCACGTACTTAGCCACGTCTCGCTTCATTCCCGGCCACCAGTAATCTTTCTTCAGATCCTGATACATTTTCGTGGCACCGGGGTGTATGGAATATCGAGTTTTGTGAGCCTCATCCATGATTTTCTCCCTCAGATCCCCATAGAGAGGGATCCACATTCTCCCAGATCGGGTTTAACACCCAAGGTGTTTTCCCCCAAGTCTGAAACTTGTCCTTTCATCCTTTCAGAGTTGACTCTATCCTCTCTTAGTGCCTCATCCTGGAACTCTCTCACTTGTTTCATAACATCAGGCGTCATGATTATTTGGTAAGCCCTCACCCGAATTGGTTCGGGTCGTCCTTTTCGACTAAGGGCGTCGGCAACCACATTGGCTTTGCCTGGATGATAATGAATTTCGCAGTCATAATCCTTGATCAGTTCCAACCACCTCCTCTGCCTCATATTGAGTTCCTTTTGTTCGAAGAAATACTTCAGACTTTTATGATCAGTGAAGATGGTGCACTTCACCCCATACAGGTAATGCCTCCAAATCTTCAATGCAAACACCACCGCAGCCAACTCCAAATCATGGGTGGGATAATTGGCCTCGTGAACCTTTAATTGTCTAGAAGCATAGGCTATCACCTTCCCTCGTTGCATCAACACGCAACCCAATCCTGCATACGAGGCATCCGAGTAGACCACCAGATCCTCGTTCCCTTCAGGTAACGTCAATACAGGGGCTTGAGTTAACCTCATCTTCAGTTCTAGGAAGGCGTTCTCTTGATCAGTACCCCATTCATACTTCACGTCCTTTCGGGTCAACTTTGTCAAAGGAGAAGCTATCTTGGAGAAATCCTGGATAAACCTCCTATAGTAGCCTGCCAAGCCTAAGAAACTACGAATCTCAGATGGCGTCTTTGGAGTTCCCATTGCATCACTGCTTCAACCTTTACAGGGTCCACCCTGATCCCCTCGGGATTAACCACATGACCCAGAAATTGAACTTCTCGAAGCCAAAACGCGCATTTAGAGAACTTAGCATATAACTTCTCATTTCTGAGTGTCTCCAATACTTCTCGAATATGATCGGCATGCTCCTCTTCACTTTTTGAATAAATCAAGATGTCATCAATGAACACTATCACCGATGTATCCAACATCGGCCGACATACCCGATTCATAAGATCCATAAAGGCAGCTGGCGCGTTGGTCAAACCAAAGGACATGACGAGGAATTCGTAGTGTCCATAACGCGTACGGAACGCTGTCTTAGGAATGTCTTGTTCTTTCACCTTCAGTTGGTGGTAACCAGACCGCAGGTCTATCCTTGAAAACCAGCTGGCACCCGGAAGTTGATCGAACAGGTCGTCGATCCGTGGTAACGGATACCGATTCTTTACGGTCAGCTTATTGAGCTCGCGATAGTCAATGCACATCCGCATGCTACCATCTTTCTTCTTGACGAATAAAAGCCGGAGCACCCCATGGAGAGATACTCGGTCGGATGAAGCCTTTATCCAATAAATCTTGCAACTGGTCCCTCAGTTCTACCATCTCCGAAGGAGCTAATCGATACGATGCTTTAGCGACAGGTTGAGCTCCCGGTAGCAAATCAATCTGGAATTCGATTTCGCGGTCAGGCGGCACACCGGTCAGGTCTTCAGGAAAGACGTCAGGAAACTCGCGCACTACTGGCACGTCTGATAATTGTGGCTCTGGCGCATCCATATCTTTTACATAGGCCAAGTAAGCGCTGCACCCACGTCTCAAGTACTTTTCAGCTGTGATCATCGACACAACCTTCGGTACACAGCACACCTTATCTCCACGAACCGTAACAGAACTACCATCGGGCGCTGTTAGACGAATTATCTTCTTACTACATACTATATTGGCTTCATAGGTAGCTAACCAATCCATGCCTAACACCACATCGAAACCTCCTAAGGCCATAACATGCAACCTAGCAGGGAACTTACAATCTTCTAACTCAATCAGGCAATCCTCAACCACCTCAGTTACCTTAGTGGACTTACCAATGGCTGTTTCTACATAGAAAGGCTCATCTAACTTTCTACTCTTATCATGCAACAAACGACAAAAGGCAGCAGACACAAAACTCCTACTAGCACCAGAATCAAAGAGCACAGAAGCATATTCATGGTCTACTAGAAACATACCTGAAACTACTTCTGGGTCTGCCCTGGCCTCCTCGCGAGTTATGTTGAATGCCCTCGCCTTCGCCTTTGAACCGTCACCCCTTCCCTTATCTCCAGCTTTAACCGTTCCTGATCCTTCTGGTTTTCCTTTCTTACAGTCTCTTCCCGCATGACCCATCTCGCCACACAGGTAACACTTCCCCACCTTGCAATCCCTAGCATAGTGGCCCTCGCCTCCACATTTGAAACATTTTCCCGTCCCAACTCTGCACTCCCCTGAATGACCTTTTCCACATTTTCTACAAGCACCTCCTTCCCCAGTATTTCCGTGTCTCCCAGACTGATCTTCAACCCTCATCCTCTTCTCTCCATTCCGAAAGTTATCACCTCCGAACCTCTTCCCGTTTCCATTCTTGTTCCCATTCCATTTCTCCACCTTCTTCTGTACAGGCACTGGGTCTCTCTCATCGTACAACCTCCCAGCTAAATCCACCACAGACCTAAACGTACCCGGTCTGGCTGCAATCATGTGCCTCCTGATGTCCACAGGCAAACCTTGTATGTATCTTTTGATCTTCCTGGACGCAGGTGTCACCATGTCTGGCACAAGTCGCAAGTTCATTGAACTTGGAGGTATACTCTTGATGAGTCATGTTCCCAGCTTTCAAATACAAGAACTCCTTTTCAATCTTGTCTAATTCCCGATGGGGACAATACTCCTCCAGTACTAACTCCTTCAACTCAGACCACTTCATCTTGGCTATCGATCGCTTCCCCTCAGCCTGGACAATATTGTCCCACCAGCATAACGCTGAGTCAACGAAGGAATGAGTGGCAAACTTAACTTTTTGATCCTCTCGGCACTCACTAATTTCCAGTACCGCTTCCATCTCCTGACCCAACGATGAGCGGCAGTAGCAGTGCCGTTACCGTCAAAGGTTGGGGGCTTGCACCTTTGAAATGCCCCATAGTTGCACCCTCTAGTAGTCTCTCTCTCGGACTCCTCATCACTATCGTCATCATGGACTACCACCTTAGGGTTTGATGGCTCCTCTTCAGACTCCTCAGTCCTCCCAGTGGATTTTCCTGAATTCTTCTCACTTTCCTTCCCTTTCTTCTCAGCTCTCTCTCCATCCTTAACTGCTTTGATCACCTCAGTCACCACTGAGGGTAAGACATTTTGCATGACATTGTAGACCTCATCAGCGATAGCCTCCTTCACAGTGGGTTTGAGGGTGGCTGATCCCTCCCCCTCCGGGTGACTATGGAGGTCTGACTCCTCATGAACAGTCTCGGGAGCTTTAGCTTTGCTCCGGGTGACACGTGGCACAGTAGTACGCCCGCCACGAGCACCTCCTCGGGTTGCCTTTCCAGATTTTCTACCAGCCATAACTAATTCCTATAAGATTCAAACACCAAAACCGGTTATTCAAGATAATTGCTCAGATCATTTTAAGTATGGTAAGTCCTTAATTACAGTGGCCAATGTGATTAACCACTTACCTTACCCTCCTGTCCCAAGCAATCACTATCCTAACACATATCAGTATTCAAATCTAAAAGCACATAAAACAAATAGCACACGTACATAATTCCGTTATACTTGAAACTTTTACCTGATGGCACGTAGCTACTTGGATTGGCATCCTTCATTCGGTCCCATTTTCAGTTTTAGTTTAGGTTTTGAAAATAGTTTACCCAATTCTCTTAAACTTTGGCTCTGATACCAACTTGTAAGGCCCCGTTCCTGGGAAGCCTCACAGTTGGTTAATCATAGCATAAAATCAGTTTAATAACGAAACATTGCAGCGGAAATAATTAGACATTCATTTAAAACTTAGAAACCATATCGTATTCATACATTTGTCCTTTAAATAGAAAAAAAACATAGTGCATTGTTGAAAATACAATAAAGATTTCATAAACAGGAATGCCATCCATAGCTCCCCAAGTAGCTCCGTGTGCCATCCTCAGCATCAGCACTTACCTGCCAACTATTATGCATAAAAGTCAGCTTCGGTGAGCGAGTTCTAGTTTTAAATATTATAAGAAAATATAAACATTATCCTTCATATAATGACCATGCATACAACATAGTACATAAGATAACTTGCATCATAATAAGCATGTTCATTATCTTTCATTCTTTCATTATCTTTCACTTTCATCATAAACGAGATTGCACAAAGCAAGAGCTCCATGTTGATTGACAACAAATGTCAATCCCTGTCGGTACACATGAAACGGTAGCTAACCCCCGACAGTTGATCCACACTGCAAGGCACATAGCCCGCTCATGAATACAGATCCATCATCATACATCAGACTCACATAAGTGAAGTCTATCATAGTGCTTGCAAGACTTTTCATCATCAAACGGGCCCGGGGGTAACATTCATTAAGTTTCGCTTTTCATTAATATCATCTTCCTCTTTGATATATATAATACTTAACTTATTAAGTACATAACATGCCAAGTACTAGTCATCATAAAGCATAACAGACCCGCCGCGGGACAGCGGGGGTTCGGGGGCGGCAGCCCCTGACAGCGGGGTCCTAGGGGCAGCAGACCCTAGTGGGGTCCAAGGGGCAACGCCCCTGGCTGGGGCCGGGCTGCGAGGTCAGCGCGAAAAATTTTTATATTTAAACATTTATATAGCACATTTACTTATAGAAAAATCGTTCTTCCTGTTAAAACCCCTTAAAATCTTGGTCATTTAAAAACGTAAATTTAGTATGCATAATAGCCCCAAAACATGAAAAACTTATAAATAGGAGATCTAGAACTCACCTGGATACCACGAATAACTTCTAGACTAAGCTTTCTAGGCTAGGATCCCACTACACAACCTGCAGACAAGTTAACACTCTGAGGGGTTAATTTCTGCCTAAATTCGCTGCTAATTTCGCTGCAAGATCAGCAATTTCGCAGCTAGGTTCGCCAACAGTTTCGCTGCTAGTTTCACCAGCAGTTTCGCTGCTAGTTTCGCTAGCACCTTCGCTGGCAGTTTCGCTGGCATCTTCGCTGCCAGCTTTGCTGCCAGTTTCGCCCAACTTTCGTTGGAAAAACATGTCTGCGAAACTACCTGCGAAACAATAATTTCGCAGGAAGATCCACAGTTTCGCTGGTTGAATATGCAAATTCGCTGGATGAACACACAGTTTCGCAGATCGCATAAAAATCACGAACCAGACCGTTTTTAACCCAAAATCATAACTTTTTACGTCCAATCTCTTAGTTTATCATCCATGAGGCTAAATCTAAGCTTTACACATGTTTTCATACGTAAAAATGTGACCTTTATGCGATTCTTTGCAACTTTTCAAAACCCAAAACCCTAGAATCCGGGTTTGATCTACAGAAGGGTTTAGAGGTCGATTCTTACCTGGATTTGTTGCTTCTTTCTTAGATCTTGATGCTCCAACACCCAGATCTTCAATCTCTTCACCTTGGAAGCTTCAAATCTTGAGTTTTCTTCACTTTCTCTCTCTACTTTCTCTCTCTACGGATTTTGGTGGCTAGGGTTGTAATGATGGAGATGGAGGCTGATTTGGGTAGGTTAAGGGCTGATTATGGGCCTTAATCACTTAGGCTCTTGTCCATAAACCCAATTTGGCCCATAACCCATTTCCTTCTTTTATTAAATACCCATTATTTAAGCCCATTATCCTTAATGACTCGTTTCAACTTTTCGGGGTGTTACAATGTAGATCGGAAATCCATAACCGCCCTCCAAACTGCTCTTCCTAACTCCATATACATAGGCTTCAAGAAGTACAAAACTGCTAAGCAACTATAGGATGCATTAAAGCTCATGTATGAGGGTTCTACTAGAGCAAAAGAGAACAAGAAGAATCTCTTGAAGTAGAAGTTTGAGAATTTCACCTTCAAGACAGGTGAAACCATAACTCAACAATACTTCAGGTATGTTGTGATTGTGGATACTCAAATAGATGTTGGAGTAACTTTTGAGAACAAGGACATTGTGAGGCAAGCCTCACCCTAGGAAGTTTGCTACAGCATCTGAGAAGATGAAGACGGAGATGAAAAGTAATCAAGCTTAGCTTTTTATTCATAAAAAGTATCTTAGAAGGAAGCTAGTTAATTGCATCATATGTGATAGTACTTCTCATCTTGCCAAGGATTGTATCTACATTCCTAAAAGTATTGTCCATATGACCAAGAGGAAGACTTCTGTGAAGAAGAAGAAGAAAGTTTCGAAAGGAAAATCTCATCCTTCTGAAAGCTCCAAAATGGAAATGAATACGAGTGAAAACTTGCGTTCAGAAGAAAAATTGGTCTCTGAAGAAAGCTTCCGAAGCACTGAAGCTTGCTGCAGTAAAAGCAAGATATTCTGAAAGTTCAGTCTCCAAAACTTCCAAAGTTTTCAAATTCCGAAGTATTGAAGGTCAAGTCTAATCTTTCAAAGATGGCGTGGAAGATAAAGGAAGACCAAGTGAATGTAAGTTCTACATCAACAACATCAAATGATCCTCAAAGTCTTAACACAAGATCAAATACTGTTGCATTGTCTTCAGCCATTTTGACAAGCCCAAGACCAATGAGGCTTGGGTTTCCAAATGTAACTAACCTTCTCCTTTTTATGAGAAACAACTAAAGACTAAAAAGAATGTATGGATCATAGATAGTGTCTATTCCAGGCACATGACAGGCAATGACTCTTTGCTTCAAAAATTTGAGAAAATTGGTGGAGGGCCAGTTGGTTTTGGAGGAGATGCAGGAGGTTACATTACTAGAAGGGGCGTTGTCACAAATGGTAAGCTCAGTATTGAAATGATAAACTTTGTTAAGGAGCTTGGGTACAATTTACTGAGTGTCTACTAATTTTATGATCAGATACATAACATGCTCTTCACTAAGCATGAGTGCATTGTTCTCAAGCCCGGTTGATCATTCCTCAAGAGCATATCTTGCTTAGAGCCCCCAGGAAAGGAAACATGTACAAGATGGATTTGCAGGAAACATCTTTCCCAGGAGAAGTTTCTTACTTTCTATCTAAGGTAAATAGTGATGAGTCTTTCTTTTGGCATAAAAGAATGTGTCATGTAAACTTTAAGAACACAAATAAACTGATTAAGAATGATTTGATAATTGGAATGCCAAAAAATAGTTTACAAGTGATTATCACTGTAATGCTTGCACGAAAGGAAAGCAACACAAGGTGTCTCACAAACCAAATGAAAAGAATTACATCACTACTCCCCTACACCTATTACACATGGATCTCTTTGGGACCACTAGTGTAATAAGTCTAGGAAGGACCTCATACTGTTTGGTGATCATAGATGACTTCACAAGATTCACTTTGCGAATGAACCCTCAATCGTGCGAATGAACCCCAATCGTGCGAATGAACCTCAATCGTCCCTCAGTCGGCCGTATGGCCTTCCGTCGGTCGCCTAGCCCTAGCTGATGCAAAAAGGAGTTCATCCCGAACCCAATCTGCCATTTTCAGCCTCCAAGCTCATCCAAACACATTTTAAGCCTAAATCAACCATCCTAGACCTTAGGAATGCATATCACAACAACATACAAGCACACACAAGCCCGGAAACAAACTCCAAACGCATCACACGCAACACACCCAAATGGGTCAAATACATACACATATAAAAACAGGTTTTCTATGCTTTCCAGCCCCAAGTAAAAGTAGGGTCCTAGAACTCACACAAACGATCACAACGAGAAGAGCTTCGATTTGACTCGCTCCTCAACGATTTTGCTCACTCGAACCAACCCGAACCAACTTTTCTTCCTCTTTTCTCCCTTTCTCTCTTCTCCTCTTTAGTTTGGCTGAAATGTGAGTATGGGGAGAGGGTAAGGGCTGCCCTCTCCCTTTAAATACCCCCACATACTCAACTTTCTCTCGGTGGCAAGTTTGGTCCCTCGACTTTGGATTTTATTTCTTATTCTTCATTCGTCGGCTTCAAAATTAATAAATAACCGAGTGTTACAAGTCTACCCCCCTTAAATAGGTTTCGTCCCCGAAACCTGTTATTCCTCGAACAAACGTGGGTAATGCTGCCTC
Organism: Flaveria ramosissima; assembly: GCA_025215565.1. Lineage (NCBI taxonomy): Eukaryota > Viridiplantae > Streptophyta > Magnoliopsida > Asterales > Asteraceae > Flaveria > Flaveria ramosissima. The sequence goes on along the minus strand of JACVEC010000101.1, from coordinate 6,786 downwards.
ATCTCTTCTTGTTGATACATATGTACCTAGATCCTGATATGAATGTAATATGTCTTGTTTGTCTTACACTGATGTAATGTTTGGAATATTAATGAAATGAGAATGGTTGTTTGTGATTTATAATATTTAATATTTCATTAATGAGTTGATATTGAATTGGTTAAATAGGTTTGTAATTGTTTGAATTGATACATATAATGTTATATTAATGAATACATTCAAACTTAACAAAATGAAGTTCTCATGCGAATGGCCCATGCGAATGGACCATACACATGAATAACTTCAGGCGAATGACTCAGTCGCACGACTGAACCAGGAGACTGGATTAGTCGTATGATTGTAACATGAGATTGGCTCAGTCGCACGACTGAACACTCAGTCGTGCGGATGGATCAACCGCATGGTTCAATCGCATGACTGAACCATACTAATGGTTCAGTCGCCCGAATGAACAACCCTAACCTATAAATACCACCCAATTCGTGGAAAAAGGTAAGCATTCATTCTATTTCGACTCTAGACGTACCCTAGCCGTCCAGAAGCCTCCAAGTTCATACTCCAAGTTCATAGAACGCTATAGATCGATTCCTAATCGATTCTTAATGTTTGATTCAATACCTTATTGATTCTACGTGCGTTCTCACTGATTGGATCGCCAATCAAATAGGATTCCGCACTATTTGGTTTGGTTTACACGTTAATCAGTTGGTGTTTCGTTCAAATACCAGATCCTAACAAGTGGTATCAGAGCTTGGCTCTTGATTACATGTGATTCAATCGATTTTGATACAAAGTTTGTGTTTTTTTCACTAAAAACGCAATCTTTTTGTGTCAAAAGTTGTCTTGGACGTCACCTGTTCATCAAGTTTTGGTTTCTACGGCATTAGGCGATTAGGGTTGGTGAAAATTCGGGTTTTTACGGCCAAAACACGTTTAACCTAGAAATTTGCGAAAAACAGCAGCTTCAGTCGCACGATTGACCCAATCGCACGACTGGACTTCATTCGCATATTCCAGACACACGATTGGACTGAGTCGCATCTTCATTCGTACGACTAAGCCTACCGTTCGCAGTGTTCATACGCATCAGTTTCATTCGCACGACTGGATCAATCGCTTAGTTCAGCCGCACGATTGAACCAGTCACATAGTTCATTCACACGGATAGCCCATTCGCATCACTCCAGTCGCATCAGTTAACAGATTGTTTAGGAGACTTAAAGTTAATCGAGATGGAGGATCAGTTGTCAGTGTTTACAGCCGGGAAGGACTCACGGATCCAGAACTTACTGCTACTTGAGAGTGAGGTGGGGAATCATAATAAACCCCCAAAGCTTTTAATGTTAGATGAGTTTCCCCACTGGAAACAACGTTTTGAGATCTACCTCAATGGAGTGGATCCAAATATGTGGGAAGCTATTGAGACGGGTTACAGTATGCCGGTGGGAGCTGATGGGGTGAAGCTTACTTTAGGAGGAATGACTGACGCACAGAAAGTTAAATATAATGCAAAAAAGAGAGTATATGCATTGCTAACACAGTCTATTCCTAAGGATATTTTCCACCAGTACTCGGAGAATAAGCAAGCCAAGAAATTGTGGGATGAGCTGGAGAAGAGATATGACGGGAATGCTTCGCTGAAAGCCATTAAAGCTAAGGAGTTGAAGAAAGAATTTGACAACTTCTCATCGATGGGAAATGAGAGTTTAGACGATGTTATTGATAGATTCTACCATTTGATGAGCGAACTGCATACACATGGTGTCACTACTACCATGGAAGATAAAGTGTCAAATTTTGCAGATGGATTGCCAGAAAAATGGGCTTCTTTTGTGTCAAATCTGAGACAGAATGAAATGTTGGCAAAGTTGGACATCAATGATTTCATTCTAAAGCTACGAGAAGAAGCACTTAGGATGAAGTACCGAGCTCAGAAGTCTTCATACACTCAGAATCCAGCTTTGTACAATGCCACTCCTCAAGTTAAGACGTCTGGAGCACCTCTTCAGACCGCCTTTGTGTCTAGCTCATCTGGTCCCTCACAAGCTCCTACTTCAGGATCAGAAACGTCAAGGTCTTCTACTACCCACTACATTGGATCTGAAGCTAACGCTACAAGACTGAAGACCGAGAATCTCGAAAACGTGACCATGGAAGTAGCTCGAGAGCACATGGATCTCTTGGCAGCAGTGGTCCATTCTGATGATGGACTTGTTGCTGGGAAAATTGGAAACTACCATCTGCCAGATGAGGACTACGAGCAGGTAGACGAGACTGAGCTAGAGAGGATGGATATTATGTGGGCCTTAGCAAGTGCTGTCCGGAGGGCGAAGAAGTTTGTGAAAAAGACCGGACAAAACTTGGTTGCTACTAAGGACACTACATTCGGCTTTGACAAGAGCAAGGTGACCTGCTTCAACTGTGGAGAAAAGGGGCACTTCAAAAGACAGTGTGTGAAGCCAAAGAAGACTGGGAACGGGAATCCATTCTCGTCCTTCACTCGTCAAGACAAGCAAGCGAGCAGTTCTACTTCATCAAGCAAGGATCCAAAAGCCTTGACTGCCCATGATGATGAAGGACAGGACTGGAGCTTTCGGTTTGTCTCTCCGAGAGAATCCAACATTGCGAGCGTGGAAGATTTAGATGATGATTCCGCGAGTGAAGGAGATATTGCAGTTGAGATAGCGATGTCAAATAGTGAAGAGACTGCAACAGAGGTCAGATACAAGCCTGAAGAAGGGACGTCTACAACAAAGACAGAATCACCAGAACCAGAAACATCTAATGCTGCGTTGATGGCTGATTCATCAGAATCTCCTCAGGTAAGTACCACTGACCAACTGTTTCAAAATCATGCTTGTTCTGATTGTAATACATTTAGAGAAAGCATAGATCAGAAATTTGCTAGGTTATTAGATCATAATGATAGCTTAGTAAAGGATTTGCAACTGTGCACTGAGGCTAATAGAGTTTTAAAACAAAATGAGCATAGTTACAAAGAAAAGATAGACCTTTTGAATAAACAACTTAGGGAAAACTGAAGTAGTAGCATTTAACCAAGCTAATGACATTAGGTACTATCTTAACTCCCTAGAAGACACTAAGAAACAAAAAGCAGTTTTGGAAGTAGAAGTCAACTCTTTAAAGCAAAAACTGCACAGTTGGACAAGTTCATCACATATTGTCCAACACTTAGTGAGAGAACGTAACGAGGAGGGTTGGGTTATAAAGTGGTTCCACCACCACCTGAGACCTTGATGAACACTAAGAGTAGACCAATAAATAACAATCCCATCAAGGATCATGTGGTGTCTACTCCTCTTGTAAGTGATCCAGATTCCTCATGTTCTTCAATTGAATCTGGAACAAAACAAAAGGAGGCCACTTCTAAGGCAAAGGGTAAAATGCCTTGTGTTAATCTGGAAAAGAATTTGAAAAGGTTAATATAAAGTCAGGGTCAAACAAAGTCAAATCTGAACCTAAAAAGACTGTTTGTTAATGTTATCTTTCACAAGTCTCATTTCAAAATCCAGTTAACCAAAAAGGAAAAGATGTTAAAAGTGTTAAAACAATTAATTTTGTTAAACAAGAGAAAACATCAAAAGAAAAAGAGTCAAAACCCAAGCAAAGTGATGTCACTAGGGTGTCACACACATCTCCCAACGAAAGTTTAATCATAAAGTTGATAGCAGGTCATGCTACAACTATGGAGAGTGTGGACACATTGCTTCCTTTTGTCCTTACTATCAGACACCTAGGAAGAAAATTGAACTTTAGGATTCAAAACCTAGGTCTTCTAAGAGGAGTTCCTTAAACTCCACCTAGAAGAACTAGTGAACCCAAAGTTCAACCCATTAGCCAGTCGACTGTTTACTACAAACAGGCCTTACATAAATCTGGCCTATGGAAAGAAAAGTCATCCTCCGTGTCTGATAATGAGGACAAGAGCTACCCTCACCTTCTAAGGGTCAATGGGTTGAATTCATGATGTGTGATGCCTCTGGAAAACCCAAGCCAGTTAAGGCTTCGGTTCCTAACCTAAACTAATGTTTTACATTGTATGTGCAGGGTGTTCGCTACAGTGCTGAAACCAACACATGGATTGTAGACAGCGGAGCATCCAGGCACATGACAGGAAACATGGCTCTTTTATCAAACGTCAAACAATAAAAGGAGGGCATGTTTCGTTTGCTGGTAACAAAGGAGGCTATATCACAGCTCAGGGAGAGGTTGGAAATCAGAAGTTAAGTTTGATAAAGTGAACTACGTTCAACAACTTCAAAACAACTTACTTTCTGTTTCCCAAATATGTGACAAAGGATTTAAAGTCATATTCGACAAAAAGAAGTGTTACGTCCTAAAGAAAGACTACGTGATTCCGGAGGACCAAGTTTTGATGACAACTTCAAGATATAAAGACCTTTATGTTTTGGATCTCTCAACGGCTTCTACAACGGATCATGAAGTTCAGTGCTTTCTATCAAAAGCTACTAAGAAGGACTCCATCTCCTGGCACAGGAGAATGGGACACATTAATCAACGGAAGATGAATCACTTGATCCAGAAGGATCTCGTGAGAGTAGTTAACGTAAAAAATTTCCAACTTCCGGATTTCTGTGTAGCATGCAAGAAAGGAAAACAGACGAAGAAGTCTCATAAGAAAAAGAAAGTTCATTCTATCGAGCTTCCTCTTGAACTTCTTCACATGGATCTGTTTGGTCCAGTCAGTACAAAGAGCATTGTAGGTGACTTGTATTGTTTTGTGGTTACTGATGACTACTCAAGATTCTCTTGGGTAATGTTTCTGAAGTCCAAATTAGAAACATTTGAGTCATTCAAGGAGTTAGTAATCACACTGGAATCTCTCTACAAGCTGAAGGTGAGACAGGTACGCTCAGACAACGGGACTGAATTCAAGAATCAGTGGATGGAGGCTTACTGCAAGGAAAAGGGAATTGTGCACCAATTCACTTCTGCCTACACGCTTCAGATGAATGGTGTTGCTGAGAGAAAGAATAGAAGCTTGATAGGGACAGCACGACAATGCTGGCAGACTCGAAACTGCCTATTCAATTCTGGAATGAGGCAGTGGCAAATGCATGTTATACATTGAATCGAGTTCTGGTAGTCAAGCGCCATGGAAAGACATTTACGAGTTACTACAACGACGTAAACCTAATCTGGAGTATCTCGAACCATTTGGCGCGTCGTGCACACTTCTGAAGAAGACTCAAGAAGGAAAATTCAGCGAGAAGGCTGATGAAGGGATCTTCCTAGGATACAACATACCGAACAAGAGAGTTTACAACAACTCAACGGGTTTAGTAGAAGTGTGGTGTAATGTTGGTGTTCAGAGATATACCACACCACCTACTGGAAAAGGACCCGCTTACTTCTTCGACTATGATGGATTCTTCAAGTCCTTCAACATTCCTATCTCTCCTTCTGATGACGAGTTAGCTACACGGATGATGTATGATATCTTGAATACACCATCTCTTGATTCAACATCATCGAGCTCACAGAGGAGAAGCATCTCACCACTCAGGGGGAGCAGTCGAAGACAGTGAATCCTCCTCAGAAGGATGAAGCGAAGAAGATGACCAGAACAGTCAGGAGGGACAGGTTCCAATTCCTGCAAGTCCACAAGCATCTAACAGTGATGCTCCATCGACTTCGGAACCTCAAACTCCATCTACCTCAGATGCAGAACCAAATGTTCATAATCTTGGCTCTGAGGTAGTTGTTCCTACACTCCAGGATCACGTCTAAATGTTTATCATCCCCTAGACAATGTCATTGGGGATGCCAGATCAGGAGTGCAAAACCAGAAATCAGCTGTACTCAGCTGATTATGCCTCGGTTATGGAAAAAGGATACATTCATGATGGTGCTTATCGTGTTTTGTCTCGCAGTTTGAGCCAAAATACGTCAGTGAGTGAAGCACTGAATGAGGCGTGGGTGAGTGGCATGCAAGAATAACTTCTTCAGTTCAAGAAGTTAGGTGTATGGACTCTGGTAGATAGACCTAAAGGTGCTAAGGTCATTGGCACAAAATGGGTCTTGAAATGCAAGAAGGATGACCAAGGGGTCATTATCAGGAACAAGGCTCGACTGGTGGTTCAGGGATTTCGCCAAGTCGAGGGGATTGATTACAATGAAGTGTTTGCACCCGTGGCAAGGATGGAAGCCATCCGTATCTTCCTTGCCTATGCATCGTATATGAAGATTAAAGTCTATCAATTAGATGTGAAGAGTGCATTCCTTCATGGGAAATTCAAGAGACAATTTATGTCAGTCAACCCGAGGGATTTGAAGATCCTTATCATCAGGACAGAGTTTACAAACTCGACAAGGCCTTATACGGGCTTCATCAAGCTCCAAGGGCCTGGTATGAGAAAACTCTCGACTCATCTTGTGAAACACGGCTTTCGCAGGGGAGTCATTGACTGCACACTGTTTATCAAAGAAAAAGATGGAGACTTACTGCTAGTACAGATCTATGTCGATGACATAATCTTCGGTTCAAAGAACGAAGAATTATGAAAAGAATTTGAAGCAGTAATGAAGGCAGAGTTTGAGATGAGTGCTATGGGGGAGATGAAATTCTTACTCGGGTTACAGGTGGATCAGACACCAAAAGGGATCTTTCTACATCAGACCAAGTATGTGGGAGACATTCTCAGTCGGTTGGACATGGAGAATGCTTTGCAGCTAGGACTCATACTTGCTACAAACATGATATAGCACCTGATGAAATGGAGATTGGTAGATGCCACAATG
>JACVEC010000100.1:0-45558 GCA_025215565.1 Flaveria ramosissima | reverse complement strand
TTGTGCTGGTTGAGGGTGCTCTAGGACGGTGGTGGTGGTTGTTCGAGGGTGGTGGTGGGGTCGAGGGTTATGCGGAGACAGTGGTGGTGGGTTAAGGGTCGTGGTGGGTTGAGGTTGCAAGTGCCAACGTTGGTGGTGGGTTGAGGGTCAAGGCGGTGCGGTGGTGGTGGGTCAAGGGTGACGACAGTGGTGGTGGGTTAAGGGCGGAGGTGGCAGCGGTGGGTTGAGGGTAGATGCGGCTGTGGGTTGAGGGTAGAGGTGGTGGTGGTGGTGTTGAATGTGGAAAAGAATATAAAAAATAAAGGGTATTTTTGTATTTTAAAAATGCTAGCAGAGAAACTTAACCTTTGTTAGTGTCAGGGACCGTTAGTGTGCACTCTTTACATAGTCCAGGCCCTCATCAATAATTTATTGAAAGTAGTGACTAAAGTTGCAATACGTGCATACCCCAGGGACTGTCCGTGTAATTTACTCTTATTTTAATAATATTTTTTAATAATTTCAAGGTCAGAATCTACCGTCAAATATTGTTTCAACCCCGTTTGATCGGTCTCTGTCATCATACCAAAAAGCTGTCTTTATTTGGGTGAAATTCCAACTTATTAGGAAGAAATAATATTTGAACATGGTGACCCTGACGGAAATAACATGCCACAAGTTAATGAGTGTTTTGGTACGCAAAATGTTAAGGTGTCTCACATAAATATTTATTCTGAGGCGCCAGAAAAGTAGAATAATACTCATTTTGTGACCCGTAAAACATAAAGGAAATAGTTCACATATTACTTGTAATTATCCCTCACATCAATTATTATTACTTTTCACGCATATATTATACAAAATGTGATGATTAATTTTTTTTAGTTTAAAGGATAATTATTTTAAAAAGACAAAACAAGAACGTATACTTTGAAGGATGCGTTTGAAGAAAATGTAGAAGAAGTAAGTATACACTACATTTTATAATTTAATTAATAATTAATTTATATTCCTAATATTTAAACTTAACTTTTTACAATCTGCTTTAGTTTATACTAGTCAATTTGTAAAGTCTCCAGCTCAAATATTCGGATCTCCTTTTTCTGTTGGCTCGAGTATGGAGAAGGTATTATGGTGTTTATTTTATTTATTAGATTTTTTGTTTTTTCGTAATTTATATTTAATAACACATAATTAATTTTTTTTTAGATCGTACTGTCTCATGTTTCTGTGACGCGTAGTATAAACGAATTTTAATCCGTTTTAGTTTTTCGTTTACATATTACCTTCTTTAGACAACGGCATTTCAAAACTAGTAATTTTAATGTTTTGTAATGTTTAAAATTAATTTATATTTTTCATCTCGTGAAATTATATTTACTAAAATTAAATTATATTCTCAATGTCTCGCAGTTATATTAATTAATATTTTCCATATCGTAAAATTAAGTTTTTTTACAGGTGTTACAGAGATCAAGATTATTGCAAGTTAAGAAATACCAAGCATTCGTTATAAATAGAATCATATCAAGAAGATATTGTAAATATGTTGTATAATTATTTTGTATTGTAATTATGTTATATTTATCTATCCCTATATATAAAATAATAATTCTTGTATGACATTTTGATAACATAATAAAAATTAAATAAAATAAAATACTATTTTATAAAATACGACATCACATTGTATGCATCGCGTATAACTCATCAGCCATAAAACGTCTATATCTAAGACAAACATCTTGCAGATTTACTTCTTCACAGGTTAATGACCTGTTTTGAACCAACCTACATAATAACATACAAATTACTACTACTCTGAATCTCCACCAATGTGACCACCATTACAAGGTCAAACAGTTTCTTTAGACATTTTTAATTCAAGAACTTCTTCTTCCCCGATAATTAAAATACGATATACGTTGTAGAAACCATAAAAATAAGACTCAAATTCAACAATAATTCAATACATGTCATGATGAATGCACGATGAATGAAAAAGTATTTGGACGACATTTATATGAAAAAAATATTTTAAGTTGTAACGTGTCCATTGAAAACTTAAAAATATACCAGTTTTCATTGTTGCCATATATTGGTATATATGCCTACGAAAATCATGTACAGTTGCTTATTTTTATTTTTAAAAAGTAAAAATAAATATAATTTTTACTATATCAACCTCCCACAATGGAGAATATAACTCGTTCATGCCATTGTTATATTTGTTTGCATCAGCAGATCCTTGAAATATTAGTTTCACAAACTCATACGGAAGAATCATCCAACGATTCGGGCCCGGTATCTCACCGGTTCTTCGAATCTCATTTATCCGTCAAACTAAAAGTCTGCTTGTCAAAACACGAACATGCTGTAAAAATTACTATTATTATATGAACTTAAATAATATAACGTGTATCTCATCGGTTCTTTGAATCTCATATACCCCATCCACGTTAAAATTTATTTTACTAGTTTTTATAATTTTTTATTTCGTGTGTTTGTCATTGTAATATACAGTTAATTTAAGTTGTTGAATGAATTTGTAGCATTAAAGTTGGTGATATATTTTAGTAGTGTTGTATTTATTTTCATTTTAATAATAAGGTTGGGGAAATTATAAATGTACAACTAGTATGTTATAATTTTTTTAATAATTTAAAAATAAATAGAAGATTCAATATATTTTTTCTTGTAAATACATATATATTTTTTATTATTTCCTGTCAACACATAACATGTCTTCATTATTTACTATCAACACATACATGTATTCATTATTTAATGTCAACACATAATATATCTTCTATCAATATTGAGCAGACAACCTGTAATCGATCAGAGCTTGCCGACTGCATTGGACCAAGCAAGATGTAAGTTGTAGTACACATCTTAGCCACTTCAATATAGAAGTTCTTACTGTCCGTTTTAATACTTCTTCATCGCGTGATCAGTATTTTGTAGATAAGTAAAATATGAACAAGATAGTAGAACTTTTTTATTAGTATTACGTAGATAAGGTGATATTGGTGTTGCAATTTGTAGAAAGATTTTGGAGAAGGACGTGTGTGAAAGAAGAATAATATTTTTTATTATTGTAGAGTAATAAGTTTGGATTGATGGATAATGGTAGGATGAAGAAAAAGTTGGTTGTTTGTTGAATGAAGGATAGATAATGGTAGGATGAATGATTGGTGGTGGGATAAATAATGGTAGGATGAAATATATTGCTTGCATTGCCTTATGTATAGGGATATAATGCAATTCTAAATCAAATATAACTTTTTCAGTCTAATATTATTACCAACATGAAATGTTAATACAAACATATTTTAATAAAAATCAAAATCATTTCATTATTAACGTTTATTCAAATCAAAATCCCATATTTGTGATGGTTGGCTAGTTGCTTCAATAACGTAATCATGAAAATCTTTTGTGTTGACATGTTGTTGATTGATATGGATTACTGCTTCCATATGCGCTTGTTTTTGACGAAACCTATAATGGCAGTGGGGCTCTACATTTGTCACGGATATGACCTTGTGTACAACATCTACTACATACAACTTGTTTTACTACCTCTCGATGTGACGGTATGCGCTTATTTTCTCGCGGTCTGTCCACTTGTTTTTTATTCATCAGCGGTGGCTGCACAAGCACAAAATCAGAAGGTATCTCCCACTCAGATTGTGCTAGTAAAGGATTTATTAACTCCTTATATGTAGCCTTGTATATATCTTTACTAAACCAGTTTAAAGCCCAGTAACTACAATGTGTTATATTTAAAAACCTTGAAACAACAATCGCATGACCACAAGGTAAACTAGAGAGTTACCATTCTCTATAACTACATGTTCTACTCCAAAAATCAACCAAACCTTTTTTGCCTCTGTTTTGCACCTCAAATGTGTGATCATTGATTCCAGTCCATGTCGCACTTTTTGTAATTCTTTTGTTATTTTATTTTCTACCCATTTTGTAAGACTATGAGGCAAATCACCTACAAAAATTAATATGTTAATATTTTTAACAAAATAAATAAAATATTATACGGTAGTTTTCTATAAAAATATTACTTGCAAGTTTTCGACGATTAAAATATCTTTTTGTAGATATTCTTGAAAAAATTCAACGAGCCTAATAATTGGTAGTTTTCTAGCATGTCGTGACAAATCATTGATAGACTTAGCGCTATTAGATGTCATGATATATAATGACTTCAAGAACAGTGTGCTCTTGCCTATTTTTCAAACCCGACATGACTAAAGTATTTTGAACGCGTGGAAGTACAACGATGAGTTTATAAAAATGCTCTATAAAATCAAAAACTGTATATAACCTTTGCAGGTTTGCCACCACAATGACTCGTAATTTTTTCCTTTCATTGAATTCAAGCGTAAATTTACCATCAAATGACGACAACATAACCCATGATATGCATGTGGAAACACAGTTTTGATTGTCATATCAATTGAGGCAGCTCTATCAGATATAATCGCTAATTTTGGATTATTACCAATACAATCTTTAAGTTTTGGTAAAAATCATTTCCAAGACTCTCCGCTCTTTATTTTACCAACATTGTATGCAACTAGTAAAATCTGATTGTTTCTATCCAATCCTACTGCCAAAAACATGGTTCCTAAAAAGTTTTCCTTTAAATGTGCCGCATTAATCACAATTAAAGGTCGTAAAAATTGCACAAGGCTTCGAATCTATATAAATAAATAATGTTAGTATTATTAAAATATTATTAAAAACATACTCAAAAATTTACTTACGGTTGCAACGATCGCGAGAAAAAACATTTCAAAACGTCGCATTTCATCTATAGCAATGTCAGTAACCGTACCCGGGTTTGCTTTCTTCAAGTTGTAGTAGTAAATAGAAAGATACGAAAATGATTATTCTGGAGTTCCTTTTAAAAGTTCGAATGCGTAACCCTTACCACGCCAAGCTTGAGCGTACGATATGCTAACTTCAAATCTCTTTTTAACATCATTCATATAATCTTTACCCCGGTAAAATCGTTATCTTTTAATTGGTCTTTAATAATATGACCCAATACTTTTTTGTTTGCTTGACAAATATTAGGATAAGTTTGTGTTGTTGAACAAGTATGTACCGATTTAAATATCTACTTGAAATATGCTTGTATTTTTAAAAATAGTATGCACGGATACACCAATCACAACCATCATTATGACATGACGCCTCAAATCTACTTTTTGATTATTTAACCATTTTATATTCAAAACATTATGTAAGACACATCATACCCAATTCCAGTTTCTAATTCTTTTTTATTGTTGAAACAGTCAGCTTCAGAAATAGTTGACAACCCAGAACTAGTATTTTTTATTGAATTAGTTGTAGGATCCGCTAATTACTCCGGTTGTGAAAAAAATATGTTCATGAACTTTATACTCAAAATGATAGGAAGGTGGATTGTTTTTTCCAAAAAAAAATCCTCATTTTTTCGTTTTCATAATGATATTCTTGTTTAACATCAATATAACTCTCATCATCTACAGGAATGTCGTTTAAATCATAGATAAACTTTTAGTGTCATTTGTAAAATTTATTTTTTTTCATGTACAACGAAGCTACAACTAACTCTGGATTCTTTACTGAGGAATAACGTAAAAATTTCATTTTGACCTTCAAGAACAACATTCATAAAATAAAAATTCATATTCATCATCATATATATCAATAAAATGAATATAAGTGGACATTTTATATGATAACCACATATAACTTTGAATTCTCAGTTTTGAATAAAATAATATTCTTTAATTTATCATATGTTATATTACTAGATAAACTAAAAACATGTCTAACACATTTATCTTTTAATGATAGATACTAATCAACACTGTTTACAAAATGTCATTTGCCCCCTGCATAGTATGATATTAACTGAATTTTTTGATCTAAGAGGATTTTAAGAAGAAAGTTGCAACAAGAAGTTAAGAAAAATGTAAGATTTCATAACTTTGTTAAGGGTAAAGATTGTATTATATAGGAGAGAATCAAATTTTTAAAATTTTTAAGTATTTGAAAAAAATAAATGAAAAAATACGGATTTTTTTGGTTAACCACACACACACACACACACACACACACACACACATATATATATATATATATATATATATATATATATATATATATATATATATATATATATATATATATATATAAAATTATGGGCGAGGGATAGCAATTTGGTAATTTTGGGCAAGGGATACCCATAATTCCTCGCTGAGTCAGCGACGAATATGACACGTCAGCGAGAGATCCCGAAAAATGACACGTGGGCGAGGGATATACAATTTTACGAATTTAAAGGATGAACATAAATTACCCCTATCTGATTCACGTTGAAACCCAAAAGACTTTCAAACCATGTAACCCAAAACTAAACGAACAAAATAAAAAGTGCCTATATTTAATAAAAAGTTAAGTTCTGTTTTGATTCATGAAGTTTAACAAACATAACTATTATAATTTGAAAAATTAAAAACATTAATACATCTATAAAAGTTTATAACTTATTTTAATTTTAATCCAAAAGTTTAATTATTTGTTTAAAGTTGAATCTAAAATAGTAAAATTTTCAAATGAAATTGAAATAGTTTATAAAAGTTTTAGAAATAAATTAATATATCTAATTTTCAAAAATAATAATTACTTTTGTTAAATTTAAAAAAAACAAAATTAAAATGAACTCTTAAGAAAAAAGACGTAAAGCTTCAAAAGATATTGAAGAAAAGAAAATAATCAAGAGATCCGTAATTACATGAAAATTGAAAAGTGAAAAACTTGAAGTCGAAGGAAAACCAGTTGACACTGACAGCCAACCACTGAACCATTTTCAACCCACACTCCTCACTCCTCACTCCTCACACCATCACCATTTTCTCTCTCTCTTTCCCCTAACGGTCAACACAAGAACTCAAATTACAGGTGCCCCCATCACTGAATCTCCACCAAACTTGTGATCCATTCTGGGTCTATCTTCCAATCGAGTTTTCCTGCAAAATTCTCAAAGAAAACAGCTGAAATGGAACGTGGGTCCAACTCAGAATCATCAAACAAACAAAAGGGTAAAAAATTGGGGTCAAAAATCGAGCCTTTTGTACCCCAAGGCGACCACAATGCCAGAGATTTGAGATCTTGGGCTAAAAGAACCGGTTTTGTCTCCATTTTTTCCGGTGAAGTTGGGAGTTCGAGCTTCAGTCGACAAAATGATAGGAGTAATACTGATACGAATCGACATGGGGTTGATTTGGAGAGAGGCGGCGGCGGTGGTGGTGGTGGTGAGAGAAGAGGCGGCGGTTCAGTGTCGCCGGAGAGTGAAATCGGACCGGAGTTGAACCGGAATAGGGGTGATAATGAGGCTGAACCCATTTTGTCAGAGAGAGAGGAAGATGGTAGGAGAAATGGTGGAGTTTCTGCAGCTAATGGTGGTGCTCCGGTTATGGAGCGTAATAAGAAAGATGATGAGTATATTGGTAATGAAGAAATGATTGATGTGAAGTATCCTGGAGGTGGAGGTGGAGGTGAATCTGCTGATAGAGAACATAATCAACCAGAGATGAAGTGTGGAATCAGAGACAACCCTGGTTTAGGTTTGTTTTTTGATGGTTTTTATTATTTTTTTAATGATGAATGACAAATCATTGCATTGTTCTTATGAATCTTTCAAGATTTGGTATGTGAGATACTGATGATAGATAGTATGCATGACGGTGTTTGACTTTTTGTTTTTTGTGTGATTATGTGATATGGAATAATCAGAATCGGATAATTAGTTGTTAGAAGATGTTGTTTGAATTTGAAATTATAAGATAATGAGATGTTTCAGTGTTTGGGTAATTGTGAGCTTTAAGGAGTTAACAGGTACAATGACAAATAAGTTGCATTATCTTCTAAACTGTGGTCATTTGAATAGGAATTCCTAACCTTCATGGTCTTCACACTTGCATACTTTAGCTAACATATTATCTACCACACTTGCATACTTTAGCTAACATATTATCTACCACATTTGTAGATTCTCATAAACATATCAATTGCTTCATTATGACGCCTGAGAGTTGTTAGTTTATGCTTCAGTTTGATCAACTGTTAAGTCTCGTGCAATCGAACAAATGCATTTACTTATACCATTTTAATTTCTTTTTATGCTCCATCATATGGTCTTGCTAAACTACATGCACTATCTCATAAAATGCAGTCCCACTCGTGTATTATGGTTTGCAGCACTACCTCTCACTTGCCGGTTCGCTAATCTTCATCCCTTTGATCATTGTCCCTGCCATGGGTGGCACTGATGTCAGTCACTGCTCCTTTGTGTTCAGTTTAACTCAGTTACTGGAGGAAAATTTCTCAGTAAACCATTATAACACCTTTTCTACTTTGTTTTTAACAGAAGGACAAAGCCACTGTAATTTCAACAATAATGCTAGTTTCCGGTTTAACCACAATATTGCACTCATACTTTGGGACACGGTTACCATTGGTTCAAGGGAGTTCCTTTGTCTTTTTGGCTCCAGCTTTAGTTGTCATCAATTCTCATGAGTACCGAAATCTTACTGAAAATGTAAGTTTGTTACATCACGCAGTTTTTATTCCTTTTCTTCTTAAGTAATCTTCCATAATACAGAAATTTAGACACATAATGAGGGAACTACAAGGGGCCATAATTGTTAGTTCAGTCTTTCAATGCGTCATTGGATTCAGTGGTTTAATGTCCTTGTTCCTAAGGTAAATACTTTCATGATCATATACTCATATCAAAAGTTGTCTTTGTAAATAAATGATCTTCATGCTATTCATTTGCATAAGGTGCCAATATCTTTAGAATTTGAAATAAGATAGACCCTCAAGCGAATTAGTTCATCACTGCAGGTTGATAAATCCTGTTGTGGTTGCACCTACTGTTGTAGCCGTGGGTTTGGCATTTTTTAGTTATGGTTTCCCTCAAGCTGGTAGTTGTGTTGAGATCAGTGTTCCTCAGATAATATTGGTGCTTATTTTTTCTCTGGTGAGCAATAGATGTATCACATTTTATGTTTAATTTATAATAATATATAAAATATTATAAATCACTCATATGCTTTACTGGTGCATAATTTTGTTAAATTTTAATGTCATAAGTCATAATCTTGCATCTTTTCTGTAGCACCTTCGCGGAGTATCTATTCTTGGAAATCGAGTGTTTCAAATATACGCGGTACGTGTATACTACTTAAAGACGTATACTTGTATCATAAATTTTCTTGTTTTACTTTTTGCTCATATTTTTGATATCAAACAAATAAATTAATAATCTTGCTCACAACAACATTGATCCTTTTACAGGTCCCTTTAAGCATTGTAGTTGTATGGGTGTACGCGTTTTTCTTGACAGCTGGTGGTGCATACAACTACAAAGGATGTAGCCCAGACATACCCGTCTCCAATATGTTAATCGATTCTTGTATTAAACATGCATATACAATGAAGAGTTGCAGGACTGATGCATCTAATGCATGGGAAACTGCTGATTGGATTAGGATACCTTACCCTTTGCAATGGGGTATCCCCATATTTCATCTAAGAACCTCCATCATCATGATCATTGTGTCTTTGGTGGCATCAGTTGACTCGGTAACAAAAGATAAAACTAATATAAAAGGGCTAATGGCATAAAAAGGGTAACCAACTTTCATAAAATTCTTATCTATGGTGATAATAATGTCTCTCCCCAAAAGTTGTAGGGGGTTTTAAATATATTCTGTTCTGGGTTATTTGAAAACTTTTTTTTTGGTAACCATGAGAACCCGTTACTAGAAAAATCAAGGGATCCCACCAATAACATGCTAACCAATGGGATTAGGTAAAATGCAGCTTGCATTGGGCAGGTGACCGGTTAAGGATAGAGACTCAAGCGCTTACCAGTTACCACTGCGCCACCCTTTTGGAGGTTGTAAATTGAAAACTTGACATGTGTAAGTAGTGCATTGCACAATGAAGCGGAACATGCACACCCACTCATGCAAAATTGGAAATTTTAGCTTCTTACCTTAAAGTGGAGAGACAATTGAATATTTATCACCCAAATTGTTTATTTGTGTAAAAGTTAGTTACATTAAATAAGAATTTATGAAAGTTTGTTACTTTTTATGCAATTTGCACTGTATAATTGAACAAGTAGCTATGTTTGTAGATTGGCTATAATTCTTATGTCGTTTTTGTATGTTGGAAGGTTGGAACATATTACTCAGCATCAATGCATATCAATGGGAAGCCTCCTACACGGGGCATTGTAAGTAGAGGAATTGGTTTGGAAGGCTTTTGTAGTGTACTGGCTGGGCTATGGGGCACGGGTGGCGGGTCAACAACTTTGACTGAAAATACGCACACTGTTACCATCACAAAGATAGCTAGTAGAAGGGCTGTGGAGGTAGGCGCGGTTATCCTAATCATCTTCTCTTTTGTAGGTATATCAAAATTCTCTTATCTTTTAGTGACATTTTTTTTGAAGTTTTCATGTATTATATTAATTCATTAATGAGATATGATTTCAGGTAAAGTGGGGGCAATTCTTGCTTCTATACCACAAGCATTAGCTGCTGCATTGTTGTGCTTTGTGTGGGCCCTAATTGTTGCATTAGGGCTCTTAACATTGCGGTATACTCATACATCAAGCTTCAGAAATATGATGATAGTTGGTGTATCTCTGTTTATAGGTTTATCTTTACCAACATATTTTCAACAATATCAACCACAAACCGCCTTAATTCTGCCCGGTTACTTCATTCCTTACTCAGCAGCATCAGATGGGCCCATTCACTCTGGAAATAAACAAGTATGTTCATTTTATTTCATTATCTGATTTTGAAGATAACATCTTTGACCAAGTCAACATATCTCAAATTTTATGATGTAATTCTTAACGGGGCGTTTGGCATGTAAACTGTTGTGGATATCTAACATCTATTTTACTGTAATAATTTGCTGTCAGTTTGATTTCATAATGAACGCGCTTCTATCAATGAACATGGTGGTGACACTCTTGGTGGCAATAGTACTAGACAACACCGTACCAGGCAGTCAACAAGAACGGGGTGTGTACCGTTGGTCAATTTCCGAGGACCTATCCTCAGATCCATCAACTCTTGATGACTATAAATTACCAAAGAAAGTTTCCCGAGTTTTCAGATGGGCAAAATGTTTAGATGCATGACCTTACTGTAAAAGTCACCAGTCATTTTTGCCTATGCCAGTTCAGCAGCAACCTACATCTCAAACAGGCGGATACATGTATACACCATTTGTAAGTTTGTTTACAGTTGCTTGTGCTGGTAGTAGGCTTATTCTTTGATAGAATATAACTATAGAAATGATTATGATTGAGTTTGCAGCTTGCTATTTCTAATATAGAGCATCAAGAAACTCCATTTATCTGTTTTTGGATCCGTATAGTGAACAGATTGTCTAGTTACATATGGTTTATGTTAGCTGGTAACTGATTTTTACTGTGCCAATCTTGGGTGGTTTTTTGTAGAAACTAAAAAGTAACGGGTTGTATCCACCCGTCAAAGCTTTTTATCCTTTGTATTTTTGTAAATTAATTAAGGTTGCAACTATGTTTACAAGAAAACAACTCAGAAATTATAATCATTTGAATGCACGTTTGGATTATAATCAGCTGAGTAGTCTTGCTATCTCCTGAGATAGAGGTAAGGTTTACGTTTATTACATGCTACCTAGACTCTATTAATAGCTCTAGTATGAGTGCTATGATTGGGATTATACCTGACAATGACATAGTTTTTTGTTTTGTTTTGACAATCCCTCCAAGTCTGATTCTGTTTTCAGTGAGTTATTCTCGTCTGTTGTCTAAATCCTTAACCGAGATCCAATCATGGTTGTAAAAATCGTTAGGCGATAGTCGGGCGGTGGGGTACCGCTTAGGGATTAATCATTACTTCATTTTAAGCTAGTTATTACTATATACAAACAGGAGATCACTATCTCACAATAAATAACATCCATTCTTGTAAAAAAGGAAAATAGACATTATTCAACTTTCTTTGATTTAAATGGGCCTGCATACTTGAAATATGAAAATATCCTTTAGGCGAAGTTCTTTAACGTGTTTAAGATGTACGGTCTATCAATGGATATATTCTGAAAAGATTACAACTTTTCCACCCCATCTAAACCCACAACTAAAAACAAAATCTGCCCCTAAAACTTCTAAAAGGAGTTTCTTGTAGCCCTGCCGCCCTCCATCACTCTCAACAAACAATATGCACACACCTCCACGCCTGAAATCATCACATACGAAACAAATGTTCAAGCCTCTACTCGCACGCCATCTCTTTAGTGTTGATCAACCATGACGAGTTCCATGTGCCGATTAAGGTCTTTTAGATATGTGGTAGACGTGTAATCATCCACATCACACGCGTCTAAGAGTAATGCTCGCCCACCACCTGTTTTCTGTTTTGGTTCTGTTGTCAAGCTCTCACCCTTTAGTATCTGTATAACCTGCATCAGAGGATATTATAAATTAGCCAACAATGAAGATACTTGCAACAGGATTATAACCCTTAAGTTGTGAGTTCAAATCTTTAGGGCTATATGTGGATGGAGTTGTGTACCCTTTTCATGTCCGGGCGCATGTGTGGCAAGTGATGAATGCATGCTGAAGCTGCTGACATTGCACGTGTTACTTCGGTTATCTCATAATCGTTTTCTAAGCGAGGGTCTATGAGCTCTTTGATTTTACTCTGGTCTAGAAGTGGTTTTGCCTATACAAAGCACACCAATTATAGTAATTTCCAAAAATGAAAAGATTGGTTCTTTATAAACATACCCAGATTACAAGACTCTGTCGACTTGAATCAACAGCGCGACGACCCGTAATAAGCTCAAGTAAAAGAACTCCAAAAGAGAACACGTCAATCTTTTCATGAACGATTCCATGCATGAAATATTCAGGTGACATGTACCCAAAAGTCCCTTCAATGGGGGAAACAATATGCTGAACCCATTTCTCCGGTAGCCATTTTGCTAACCCAAAATCAGATATCTGCACAAATGTGACAATATTGAGCAATTTTAGTGAGCGCCTAACGACTAGACGATTGTATAGACATTAAACTGACCTGCGGTTGATAATCTTCCATCAACAAAATATTAGAAGCTGTGATATCTCGGTGAATTATTCGTCTATGACATTCACAATGGAGATATTGCAACCCTTCTGCTATGCCAATCGCCACCTTCAACCGTAATGCCCATTCTAATCTTTCTTCACCATCTGTACACAAACATATGGATCAACAGAGTGACATTGTTTGGATCATATGAATCTGGTAAGCAGTGTAAACGAGCTGAAACACTTGTGAGCTACTCGAGTTCTAGGCTTAAACAAGCTTGGACTCAGCTCAGCTCGCTTACACCTCCAGTCGTGGTTCCCACGTTGAATAAAAACATCAAGCGTACTATGTAGTAAAGTTGCAAGGCTGCCATGAGGAGCGAATTGGAGGACAAGGTGCAAATCAGTATCAGAGCTAAAGCCAATCAAACGGGCTGCATTGGGATGGTTAATATGAGCTATGATCCCAAGCTCTGATAAGAAATCCCTAACTCTATCTTCGTCTTTCTTCTCCTTTTTGGTTATTTTCTTCACGGCCACAAGTTGACCATCGGATAAGCGTCCTTTGTACACTTCTGCATGCCCTCCTCGTCCCACCAAATTATCTGTCAATCATAAATTGAAGCCAAGAGACGTTAAGGAACAAGTGAGCATATGCATTTAGAATTAACTCGGGAAACCAAAGGCGGGTTAAGAGGGTCATCCGGTCTCCGGAATCCGTCGGTTTTTATATATATAAGCTGTTTTTTTTAGAAAAACATAGGTTGGGCCCCTTGGTTGTAACAGGTAGAGAAAGAGGCATTATGATGAGCCTCAACTAGAATGTTTTGGTTTGGACACTGAATTAACTGCTTCTATCACAAACTAAAGATCCAATTTATTGCATTTATGTAATAAAATTACAAATTGTTTGCTATCATTACATATAAAATTAGTTATGAAGGAATAAAAGGAAGGCAAATCTTGAAGCAGACAGGTCCCATTGACAACATCAAAGTCAACAACTTTGATTTAAGATTTGACGATGATGTCAAGGTCGCTATCCTGGTACACTAGCTTATAGGTAAACCAATCTTTCAGTTAATAACTATCAAATTCGATATTTATATGACTTAATTAGCAGGGTGTAATATTATTCAAACATTCGGTCATAATAAGCGAAAAGCATCATAATTTTGCTTAAAAACCCTATTTAATAAGGATGACAGCTTTTTACTGTAATAACCTTTTTAAATGTTATGAAATAGAAATTTTGATCAGTTTGCAATAGATTTAATGAGAATATGTTAGTTCTAATATCAAATCATTCTTTGTTGAGGTATAAAAATTGAAGACAATAAATGAACATGGCCAAATTTATTTTATTTGTGACAATTCTGGTAAAATACCTTACACTTTGTTTGGTTATTTATCACTTCTGTTAGTTGAACTATAAACCTAATTAATCACTTATCACTCAAATATATAAAAACAATAAAACTTAAACAAATATTAAGTTTCCTAAAAGAGAAAATCACACATAGACATGTATGCATATATCTAGGCTAGTATATTAATAAACTCTAGCGTCCATTTTGACAATCTTATTACCTCTATGTGTCATGAAAATCAAAAAAGTTATTGAACCCACTACGATTTAGTGTTTCGGTCAATATGTATCCTCAAGTTACATAAAAATGCCCTCCAATCATTGAAATTGTGTAACAATTTCATGTATATATTTTAATTCACGATTCATCAAGATCTCTTTCGGACATATAGAACATGGTCCACAAAAAGACAAAAAGTTTAGACTTACCTTTTTACACAAATCATTCGAATGAATGTAGAAGAAAAATCACTAAATAGATAAGTAGAGTTTAATACATAACTAATTAGATTTATGTTAGTTGAAACATAATGATGTTGAGTACTTGGGAACAAAATAACTAAAATCCACGTTGAAATATAAACAAAAGGTCATAAATAAAACAGAAACTTTAAAAAATCCATGATTTTGACTTCACACCTTTTCAGTCAACGTTCATATCCCATCCTTTGACTTATCATTCCTCCCAATACGATATTCCTTTTTCAAGGGATCCAATAAATATTTGACAATAATCCTCGGCGCCATGTTTTGTAACATATCCGATTATCAATTAACATTTTATAATAAGTGCCGTATTTATTTTTTTTAAAGAAACTTGTAAATCAATTATCATTTAACATTTAATACATAAATACCATTTTTACATAATCTAAGATATATTATAAAAAGCTTGGTACCAAATATAACATAAGCCGTTGACAAAAAAAACAAAATAAAAACAAAATAACATGAGTTTACTTGCCACTCGAATATTTAACTTTTTTTATGCTTAGATAGATAAAATAGTATATTTTTTCAATATTTTCTTCAATTGATGTATTTTCAGCTGAAGTTAGTAAAAAAAGAAGTACAGACAAATTTAATAACATATAAAAAAATATTAACATATAATTAGGTTTCTTTAACAATAATTTTTATTACAAAAAAATATTTATCAAACATGTATACCGAAGGAGTTGAACCCACAATCAATTGATTGAGAAACATATCTTTTATAATCAAGCTATTCCCTTAAAGACTAACATATAATTAGTTACATGCAAAACTTGATTAAATGGATTATAAAGTATTCCTATTATTTTTAGGCGAGTAAATTTGTAAGAAATTTAAAGTTCCCTCCATAAAAAAACTACTAATCTTTAATCTTTGACTTCTCAGTTAGCAGGAAGATAAGTTACTATTAGAATGTCCCTGAGGATATTTTTACAAAAATTGTGACACCATTACATACGTCACTTACACTATAAACCGTTATTTACATTAAATAAAATTTTTATTGAATTCTTCATCTCTATTACTTGAGTATACAACTCGAGACCATAAAAAAACTCATCTAAGGCGAGAACACCCCTGACCCAACCTGAAATTTTTTTTTATATTATAAGTGAAACTTGAATTCAAGATTTTCTTTTAAATTTTAATAAATTTTTAAAATAAATTGCAGTTTACAAATCTATAAACTTAATATAAACATCGTTTACAATTAGTTATAACCTAATTAGTGGAGTATGAATTCCGTAGATTTTAGTTAGAAATAAAAATAGAAACTGTAATGAGATAATGAAAAGTTGAGTCAAAAAAGAATCTTACCGGTGCTGAAGTTATCGGTGGCCGCAGCAAGTTCTTCAAACGTGAAATTCCGCCACGACGGTTTCGCAACCGCCCAATCACCTTCGTCAACCGTCTCCTCCTCCCTATAACTCACCCCCAATCTCCTCATCAAACTCCTCCTCGACAACATCTTCAACGACTTCATCTTCAAACTACAAACCACGTTTCTCCACCCCACCGCCGGAGCTACAGACGACGCTCCGCCGCCCTCCTCATCTCCGCCACCACTATCGGTTGCAGACTCGTCGTCTCCGTCGATCTCCGGCGACTTTTCATTGAACGACGAACAGCCGCTGCTCAAACTCCTGCTCTGGTAATCGGAATCCGTACCAGACACAGGGATCTCCAACACGCCTCGAGGAGACGATTGCTCCTCGTGATCATCACCATCTCCTATCGGTGTATCCTTCTGAGTTTTTTCAACTTCTTCTGCAATCAAAATCGGAAAACGAAATCAGATCGAATCAAAGTATCAAATCCTCTCGAAAACGAAAACGAAATCACAAACATCAAAACCGAAAGGAGAAAAGCAATAATCACCGTTCATCGGGACATGAATTAGGGTTTCTGTGAATGAAATATACAATTCGGAATAATATCAGTTTCTACAAGCATGAAGATGAAGAGGTTTAACTGCAAGTGTGGTGCATATTTTGAGCCGTTGGTTGTCTCCGGCGGAGGAGACGGTGGCCGGAGAATATGGTGGAAGATTCTAGAATAATATGAGATGTGTTGAGATTGAGATGAAATTGTGGTTTGAAGTAAGAGGATAGTTTTGGGGGAGAATGGGAGATGGTGTTTGTATTTATACACCTTCTGCAATTGTCTTTCCCGGCGCCAATTTCAACAAATTCAATGTTAGATGGAGTGAGTAATATTGTTTCTTTTTTAAGGGTTATTTTATTACCATCTAAAAGTTGATTTGGCATTTATATGTTATACCAAACATATTTTATACGTTAAATGGAATTAAGGCTCCTGCGTTCCGGAGCGTAAAATCATGTATAAGAACAAAATTTTTACGAAATTGATAACTGTCAAAACCTTATGTATAAGAACAAAATCGTTGCAAATCACAGGTTGCAGCGAGGAAGGAGAATAAAAAACCAAATTGTTAAAAACAATTTAACGTTGATAGAAATTGGTACGAATAATTTTGGACTCTATATGACGTACAATTTTGTTTTAAATTAAAGAGTAAATTATAGTTTTCCTTACCATGTTTTGGTCATTTTTACCATTTCATCTAAAAAAAATTTGGCTTCTAGGTAGGCTTGTAAATGTACAAAACGTTTAACGAACAGTTCGTAAATCGTTAAGCGGGAAATTCTTTTATGTACGTTCGTTCACTAAATGAATGAACACAAACAAAAAAAATTTGTTCGTTTAGTTAAACGAAGAAACATGAACACAAGCCGTGTTCGTTCATTTATGTTTGTGAACGTTCGATATGTGTTTGTTTATATTCGTTAATGTTCGTTCGTGAATGTTCAATTATGTGTTCGTTTATATTCGTTAATATGTTCTTTAATGTTATTAATTTTTGTGTTAGTTTTTATTATAACAACTAGTATTAAGCCTCCTTCGTTGCAGCGGGGGGTGTAAAACCGTGTCAAGTAGCACCAATCGCATACCACCACAAGTGACCACCAAAACCGAAAATCTCGTATTAAAAAAGAAATAAAAAACCAAAAAAACAAATCCAAACGAAAAGTATACGTAAAAACGTTGAACCACGTAAGCGGAACTTAAAACATATAAAACAATAATTAAGTCAATCTAGAGCCAGCGCGTTGCGACTTGACAAGTTATGTTAAATAAACTTAAGGATTAAAGAAATGACAAAAATGAAAACAACCCATTTAGCATATTTCACAACCAATTAAGCACTACAAAGTTGATAATTAGTAATATAAATAATTATATAAATTAATTTTTTATATTTATCTTAAGTACTTGTTTATTTTTGGTGGATTTTGTGTAATGTTTGTGATAAAAATACAAATTTTATTCTAAAATAAATATTTGATAATTTGTACTCGTTTGTGTTCATGAACCTATTTGATAATGTTTGTGTTCATTTGTGTTCGATAAGTGTTCGTAAATAGTTATGAACATGTTCATTTTCTTGATGAACGAATACGAACAAGAAATCCCATTCGGTAAGTCTTCGTGAGCAATTCATGTACAAGTATATTTCTTAATAAACGAACACGAACAAGACCTTGTTCATGTTCGTTCGATTCGTTTGCAGCTCTACTTCTAGGTCCAAAAACTTTTAAGAAGTTTTCATCTTCATCCAAAATGTTAACTCCAGTTAGTATAAAATATTAAACATTCATCATTAAAGGGAAATTAGAGTTTTTCATATAAAAACAAATTTATAATTTATGTTTGTGTTCCATATAAAATTCTATACATATATTACTATTTCATTAACAAAACTCACATATGACCTATTATCTTTCCATCATCGAACATTTCATCATCGATTGAGTCTCAAGATTGTCAGTTTTATCTATGAGGGAGGATGATGGAGTTGGTTCTAGTGGTGTTCGGAATCTGTTATGAAGAGGATTGTATAATGAAGACCATTACCTTTACTCGTCATTTTCTTTTTATCTGTGGGGAAGGATTATGGAGTTGGTTTCGGTTAAGATTTGTCAAGTTATATGCTTAATACTTTAAATTAACAGAGCTAATGTTTTTCGATGAAAATGACTACTTCTTAAAACCTTGGGGGAGCTAGATGCAAAAAAAAAAAATCATGTTTAGATGAAAATAAAAATATGACAAAATCATAAGGAGGAAAAACGAAAATTCATTCTGAATTGAATTTATGCCTAAGCAAGAAGTAATTGAATATTTAAATTTTACAAAATATTAGATTTAAACTATATAAAAGAAAAATAAAAAAGTAAAAGATTGTGGCAAAATAAAACAAATAGGTTAGTATAAGGTAGAAAGTGTTAATATAGCTATTCGTAATGGGTGAAAATGAAAATTTTTATCAAGTATTAATGTAAAATAAAAGATCATGTATTATAAATTGTACCTTGCGCATCAAGACTTTACAATAAGCATACCTTCATTATTATATATAATAAGAGAGAAGGGAGTCTATCTTTCTCAATCCTCACAAATTTTATCTCTCTGCTTCATATAAACGTCTTATCAGCTCTTCCCACCCTTTCCTAAGATACTTCGTAACAGTTCCATCGCACTCATCGTGGAAATTTACTTTGAAGTCGGTAGTTTTGTTAGTCAAGCGTGGTATCTAAGCATAATTTGAACATGTTTTGGTTTCTAGGGGATACATGAATTTCATATCTTACTTAGGTAGGAAGAAAATCAAATATATTATATCTTATTTATATTTCCACCTATGCAGTAACGTTAATAGCAATCATGTATCCCCTAGAAACCAAAGCAACTTCACCTTTTATTTGAAACCATGCATACATACTAAATTGCATAGAACATAAGAAATGCTCACCATAGATGGGATTGTATTCCCACGCCCCTTAATCATTTACTTCACACAACAATAACTCAGACATATCATCATTATCCTTCTTTGTCTTTATAGCTATGTGGGACATCCATCCCACGTTTGCAAGAAGTGTGGCATGGCATAGAACGACGTGGTGTTTTCTCAATTCGTCATTTTCAATGACACCCTCTCCCCCTCGCATGCGACGTTACCATTATATATGACCTAAGGTGGGGGAGTCCATCTTTTGCAATCAAATTTTAAATTAATTAGTTTAATATAAACTAATAGCAAACTTAATATTAGGAGTTAATTACATGGATAGTCCCTGGGTTATGCACATATTGCAACTTTAGTTCCTACTTTCAATAAATTACAGATGACGGCCTGAACTATGTAAGAAGTGCATGCTAACGGTCCCTGGCACTAACAAAAATTCAGTTTCTCTGTTAGTTTTTTTAAAGACCAACATACCTCTTCTTTTTTATCCTCTTCTCTACATTTAACACCCACTACCGCCGCCTCCACCCTCAACCCGCCGCCGCCGCCTCTACCCTCAACCCACCACCACCGTCGCCGCCTGCACCCTCAACAAACCACCAACATTGTTGCAGCATCCTTAACCCACTATCAATGTTGTTGCCTCTACCTTCAACCCACCACCACTGCTACATTTACCCTTAACCCACCACCACCGTCGCTGCGTGCACCCTTAACCCACCTTGATAACCACCTCTACCTTGAACCCACCACCAACATCGCCGCCTAAACCCTCAACCACCACCACTGTCGCCGCTAGCACCCTCAACCCACCACCACTGTCATTGCTTGCACCATCAAATCTGAACAAAGAAAGAGAGGTGGTGTTATGCCCGGTGGTCTTAGAAGAGAGAAAGATAGACAGAGAGAGAGAGAGAGAAAGAGAGAGAGAAGGGGAGAGAAAGAGGGGAAGAGAGAGAGAGAGAGAGAGAGAGAGAGAGAGAGAGAGAGAGAGAGACTTAGACCAATGGTTGATTTATTATATGGTGGTGGAGAGGTGCTTGTGATGGTGATGAAGATGAAGATGAAGATGGATGAAGAAGATGGAGGATTGGGGTGAGATGTGGTGGGTGGGGGTTAGTTTGGTTATATTTAGAAATTATTATTTTTCATATTTAGGGGTATATTGGTAATTTACATTGACTTAACAGATAAACTTAACCTAAATTAGCGTTGGGGACTGCCAATGTGCTTATCATGCATAGTTCAGGCCCTCATCTGTAATTTATTGAAAGTAGGGTCTAAAATTGCAATACGTGCATACCCCAGTGACTATCCATGTAATTTACTCTAATATAATTTAAAATTAAATAAAAGTAATTTATAAAAAATATATAATATAATTCCTTTTGTCAAAAAATTAAAGGTGAAATAAAAAATAAAAATTACAGCTAAATAGAAAAACCATAAAAATTTTAAATTTAATTTCACACCCTTAGCGTATGGAAATTTCAAGCTTGCAAGTCAACAACATATTCAACAGTTGTCGGTGTAAGTGACACGTGGCACTAAGTTATCGCCTCTTGGTTGCAAATTAGTTTACATGGTTTTGTTTTTCCATGATTCATAACTTCTTATCTCAAATACATTTTCTATCATTTTGTCTTTATTGTAACAGGCAAATTCAAAAACAGTTTAAAGTAGTTTTCTTATTCTATTCATGATGATGTTGTCGGGATCTTCTATTTTCATTTCAATCTTGGAGGCTTTTTATCATCATCTTCGTTGAAGTTTGGTGGATACTCAACTTCCAAAGACCTTATGTATGTATATGATCCATGTGTCGTTCTTTATTTTGAAGATGAGTTAGCCTAGTCAACACCCGTGATAGGAACCATAGTATATTCCGAATAGTCTCTAAGTACTTCCCAAGCCAAAAGGTGAGTAATGACCTTGGGCTCGTGAAGCTTCCTAAATTCTATGGGCGTTGACTTTTAGGCCAATTAGTTTACTAATCATTACATATGTTTCTTTAACACGACAACATCTTGTTATGTCATAATGTTACTTTGAGTAATCTAAACCAACTCCTTAACATATAATAATTACCATTAAGGTTATAAAGTTGGTTGTCATATGGAGCCATCGAAGATCCACCACTAGTTAGTAAGAAAATCATCAATAAATTAATTAATAATTTACTTACGAAAGTTTCTTTTATTTTTAGGTTAAAACATGACAACAACTCCAGTTTTATTTTCTCTCTCAATTTTATGTTCTTATTTTCTCTCTACCGCATATGCTCAACCCACTTTGCTACTTAGAGTGCCAACCGTCCACTACACTCGACTACATCGCCGTTCCAGCTACACTCGACCCACTTTATCGGTCACTCATAGCCACCCCAATGTATTGTTGCCACTCGGTCAACTCTGCTCATTGCTTGTGACACCCTACATATATCCCAAATCGGCCGTGGACAGGAGAGATTCCTAGTTCATAAGTAATTTCTAGCATCTATTATCATCAATACGTTTTGGGCATATTGGTTGTGGATGAGAGGAGAACTGCACAGTTAAGCATGCTCAGGTGGCAGCAATCCAGGGATGGGCGGCCTCCCTGAGAAGTTTTCACTCAAGCAACAAAAAGCAAATCCGTGAGCTCTTCGTGGGCAAAGCGGAAAATATTGATGGTGTGTGAGGCCGGGTGTTACAGAATGGTATCAGAGCCATTCCTATGCTGTTCGGGATGATGGGACAAACCTCACCGGGTATGGTGAGTTCTCGGGCCCATCGAGGACGATGAGTCCAAAGGGGGGGGGGGAGTGATTGTGACACCCTACATTATCCCACATCGGCCATGAACAGGAGAAATTCCTGGTTCATAAGTAATGTCTGGCATCTAATCACCAACGCGTTTTGGGCGTATTGGCTGTAGATGAGAGGAGAACCCCACAGTTAAGCGTGCTCAAGTGGCAACAATCCAGGGATGGGCGACCTCCCTGGGAAGTTTTCACCTGGGTAACCAAAAGCAAATCCGTGAGCTCCTCGTGGGCAAAGCGGAAAATATTGGTGGTGTATGAGGGCGGGTGTTACATTGCTCACTCCGAACAACGCACTATTTGACCCAAGATTCATTATTGCTTACACCCACCAACACCTACTACCTTACTCAAAGCCGCTTACTATTCCTAGTGAGTAGATACTCTTATTGTTCTAGTTTAAATATTTTATATGTGTTGGATTTTATGACTTCAAATTTTTATTATAATTTATGAATTAGGATTTAGGGCTTGATTTTGTTCTAATGTGACTTGAAATGGAATTTTGTATGCATTTGTTGTAGTGTGAATTGGTATGTTTGTGTAGGCATGAATTTGTGTATGAGTAAAATTTGTTGAATTGGAATATTGTTAATTTTAGTTAAATTGGTTAACTAAATTGGATATTTATGTATGTACGGGTATGTATATGGATCGATTAATGCTTAGGAATGGCCCTATTGCTATAAGGCAGATTTTTGAGCATCCTGACAGCTAGAAAGACCTTACAATAATGACGAGGATTAAGCTATTTTGTTTTATTTTGCATGTATTCTATTGTAAAATTAATTTTGATGTTTTGTATCGCATGTTTTACAAATTTGAAGACACTATGTTGTTTGTTAGGTTGTAAACATATTGATGTCTAGCTTCATTGGTTCTAAGTATGATTGAAGTTTACGAAAGTTGTGTTTGACTAGTTTCGTGCATGTACATATAACTCCAGGATAATCAAACTTGAATCAAATCATGAAGAATTAGATCAAATATGATAATCACACTCAAAACCCCTTTGATCTTCATTGATTGCTAATAATATTGTGTTTACAAAATAATCCCTCAATCTCTTGGTTCTCCAACCATTAACCAAAACCTAATGACAATTAACCTATTTATAGTCTAGACTAATATTCACTAATTGCACTTAACCCCCTAGACTTAGGCTAATTAACACAAAATTACATATTAAGCATAAAAATGACTAAAAACAAGATAAAATATATTTTGTTCACACAAAATATATTTATTACAATATAACTCCTAGTCATCTAAATCTTCAACGTCTCATCTTGGTTCCTCGTCTCGAACATGTCGGGTTTGACTTTTGTTGACTTTGACCGTGACGTTGACTTTTGTTGACTTTGACCGTGACGTTGACTTTTGTTGACTTTCACTATGTTGATAATATAGACTATCTTTTCCAGCTCCAACAGTACATATTTAATGCTTATATATTGAGTGCTAAATCAATGTATATTATAGCAACACTGAAAATTTGAGGTAACCATTAAAAATCATACTTTGTGATTTACTTTATTAATGCAATCCAACTTCTTATTTTATGATTTAAACTAGGCTATGATACGTGAATTAGTAAATAACGTATCTAGATCACCACATCAATAGTTAGCAATCATAGTTTGAAATAATGAACTTAACAAAACATTGTACATTGATTTACAATTCAACGCTACAGTGAAAAACTATAAATAGACTAGACGCTAGTAACTTAAACTTAAAAGTGCATAATGCAGTTAATGCAACAAAAATCCTGCACAAGTCAAATATACTAAATGGAATAATTAATATTAAAATCATTAATCTTATTCACCCGCTTTTTTCATCTTTAAAAAATTAATTACAAGAAAGTCTTATAATTAACAAATTAATGCTTGATTCTAAATGCGCAACTAAAAACGAAAATAAAACAAAACTAAATGCAATTTAATCAAACTAATTAAATATACACACATATGTCACCTATATGTATATATAATAAACCCAAGAACATATTTGAAACGTAACATTTCAAGCAATAAAAACCGAACATCAACGGAAGGTCATCACGTAACCATATTGACCTGAGGATTATGTGTCTCCCTTACCCCCACCCCTCGGTCGAAACCACCACCATTATCTATCCCATCGGCTGTCTAGCTACCACCTTAACCACTAAGGTCAACCCCCAACACAAATGTTTAAGATGTTATGAATTGTATTATTATATTCAAAAGTTGTCTCTTTTTAAGCTTAATCCTCTAGTTAATAACCCAACTAAAACACTATATATAAACATGAAATCTTTTTATACACACCCTAAAACCGAATCCCCTTGAGCCTTTGTTCTTCTTGACCAAAGCAAAGAACAAGAGAGTAAGAAGATCTCGATTGAAGATTGGAGCTTTACACACAAGCGTACGTGAACTTGCTTTGAGGTATTAACCGAAACTTATACTTATTATCATTACTTTACAAGTATGCTTAATACCCTTGAGTCCTCAAGTTGGTTATCTTAAAGAGAAATTAAAGTTTATAAACCCGAACATTAGAACAACACAATATTACACATGTGTAACTAACAAAGAAATCTTGGACTTGATATTTTCCCAAAGAGAATGGCCTGAAAACAGGCCCAAGAGCTGTTGTCACGTAGCACAACCTGAGGCGTGTAGTGGCCCAAAACCCGCGCCTTGATAGCCCAAAAACTAGGCCCAATCAAGCTAGGCACTAGATCTGAAATAGTCCCCAAAGGAGTTGCGGTTCGAGGCCTCGTTTGAATCATTAAGTAATAGACTACATCTATGAGCGAAAACATAACAAATTAAACTAAAGAACAAGCTCAAGGAAGGATTGTGTTCTAGCCAAACTAGAGCATGTTAACAACCCAACCTTAGGCCTGTTAGAGGCCCAAGTCGAGGTTGTTACGACCTAAAAACTAATTACTAAGAGCATTCACATCCTATTTTCTATTATTTTTATAAGTGTAATCCCTATATAATATGGAATGATTATGAGTGGCTGTGAGTGAAGTAGAGAAAAAATGATGAGGAGATCTACTCGTAGGTGTGTTACCCTTAGAAAATTAAAACATTTTGTTATGAATGGTGAGGTAAAGTATAAGATTCAAAAAATTATTTCATACTCTAAGTTGTTAACAGAGTTTGTATTTTTGTTTCTTTATTTAACAAAATCATCGAACTTAATGGAAACCTTAATGTGTAAAGGACTTTAGTTTAGCTTGTTTGCTGAAAATAAATAACCAATAGGCTACAAATGAATTTATAAGATCAACTATAGGGCTAATAGTCAAATAAAACGTTATAAGGATATATTTGTTGCAAAAGGTTATAGTCATAGAGAGAGTTTGGATTTTGATAAAACATTTTCTTATGTTGTCAAAATGAAAACTATTTGTTATGTCATTAGTCTTACAGTACAAAATAATTGATCTTTGTTTGAACTCGATGTTAATAATGTCTTTATGTACACATTATTAACTAAGAATGTACATTGCTTTACCTAAATGTTTTATAATAAAAGTGTTTATAATGAAAGTGTAAGAAAAGTGTGCAAATAAGCAAAATCACTGTATGACTTGAAAGAAACTCCTAGAAAATAAAATAAAATGTTAATGAATACTTTGTAGAGTCTGCATTTTAATAGGGCATAAGTGATTATCCATTTTTTGTTAAGACTACTATAAATGTGATTGTTATTTTGTTCGTTTATGTTTATGACATAGTGTTAACCGATAATAATGTAGATGAACTAAACAAAGTTAAGTCTTGGTTGAGCTCTGATTTCATTATCAAGGATCTAGGAATACTTAAATATTTAGAAGTGTTAGAAAATGATCAGAGTATTATATTATCTCAAAGGCGATACTATCTTCAATTGCTTGATGAGTTGGGAATTTGGAGGCAAAACCAATCATCAAACAAATTTAGTTATTCTTGTAGCTCATGTTATGATCTATAACTATAACTGAATATCAGAAGTTAATTAACAAATTGATTTACTTGATTCTTACTAATATTGACATTTCTTATATTGTGGGCTATTTAGTCAATTTATGCATAGCCATTCGCTTCACATCTGAGCTGCTAAGCTAGAGAGGATTGTTAATGATAGAAAGTAGAAGTAAAAGGGTTGTTACTATTATTCTCTAATTCTTAACTGGATATAAAAGGTGTTGCGATATCTTCTTGAATCTACAAACTCAAACTAATTGTTGTAGGTTTTGTTCTCTTTCTTGTGTTCGGTAGATATAGGTCTATTATGTTCATCGTGTGATGACTTGAGAATAAAATCTTTTATACTGTGTTTATGAAGTTTAGGGTTTGTTATTATGTTTGACTGAGACTTATATTTGAATTTCTAAATAAATGTATTTGTTTTTGTGTCTGCTTACACACATACAAGTATATATATGTACACACAAACATATACTAGAAAAATAGTGCCAATCAAATAATATATATATATATATATCTATATATATATATATGTATATATATATATATAATAAAAGAAAATACACCTACATGAACACCCGCTATTTATAAATATAAATTGGATTTTAATGGTTTAAACTAATTCTTATTAACTTATAATAATCCATACTTTAATCTGACAATGACGGTTTCAATTTTATTACCAATGACAATTATAGTAGTATAATAATTATAATTTCACAATCGGTTTGCATTTGTTGTATGTTTGATTTTGCGTTGTATGCTATATTTTTCATTTGTAATCATTATTGAGAGTGAAATTGAGCGTAATCAAGCATAAATATATAATGATTATGTTATTAGAACTGTTATTCGTAATAAAAATAAAAGTTAAAAGTGTCATTGATCAACTTAATAATATAAATTATTATCGATCAACGCATAATAGTTTGGGTTATTAAAATTAAATTTCATCTTTCTAAATCACTCAAGTCCAAATACAAATATTTTGATGTTAGTAAAACTACGAAGATGTAATCATTATATATATTAATTGGTGTAGGATTCTACAGTAAAATTATTAATGAATTAATAATAATAATAATATTAAATGATAATAACATATATAATTTGTTTATTAAAATGGTAAACTTTAGATTCTTAAAATTACGAGTTTACGTACCGGTACGAGTCGGGTATAAAACATTACCGTGCATATTTATATATACGTTTTGACGTAAATTCTGTTATGAAATTAGTCAGGTAATATATGAACGTTTTATTAGGCCGTATAAATCTGAGTTACTCTACGTTTCAACGTAAATTTAGTTCGAAAATGATTCGGAATGATTGTAACCTATACTTTATCACGCCACATACGACGCAACTGCACGTGTTTTTTATTTATGTTTTGAGTTGTACTACGTTTCGACATAAATTTGTTTGGAAAAGAGTCAGGTAAATTATAACACGTTTTTGTTCAACGGTAAAAATTCAAGTTACTCTACGATTTGACGTAAATTTAGTCCAAATACAAGTCGGGTCGATTGTTAGTCTATACGTTATCACGTCACGTACAATGTCGTCACAACGTGTTGTTACATTCGCGTTTTGGTATTTGAGATAATTGTAAAATTCCCCGCGCAACACATGGGTTAGAAAAACCTAGTTAATTAAATGCTAACTAAAATGGGCATATGTTTATATAGTATTATTTTTATGTCCTATGTATAAAATATATTCAAATGATCAAGAACAAAAAGACAACATAGTAGCTTCACGGTTGACACATGGTCAAATTGAATATCAATCATCCCAACATTTATTTGTTGAAAACTAGAACTCAATATGAACTCAATGCTTAGAGTTAAAGAGGCAAACAACAATTAAAGAGTCAAGACGTATCCAAGAAAAGAATAAATGAAGTTTGCTGGAAAATAACAAATGATCACCCTATAACAAATTTATTTAATTATACACTCTTATTATATTACCTTATAAACTACTACAAAACCATTCAAATTTTTATTA
This sequence comes from Flaveria ramosissima, assembly GCA_025215565.1. Taxonomy (NCBI): domain Eukaryota; kingdom Viridiplantae; phylum Streptophyta; class Magnoliopsida; order Asterales; family Asteraceae; genus Flaveria; species Flaveria ramosissima. The sequence goes on along the minus strand of JACVEC010000100.1, from coordinate 16,932 downwards.
TAATGAAATTAAGAAAATTTTCATATAAAGATGTCTTTTTAATGATGTCAATTCTTAAGTTATATTGACAGTTTAGAAAATATCATACCAATTATTTTTCTTAAACAAAGTTCCTCTTGCATTTTAGTTAAGGGATTTGTTATTTTATGTTGGTCAAATTACATACTTTTAGAGGAATTTTATCGATAGGTTAGTTCTTTTGAAATATAAAACAAGCATTTTTTTTATTATTAAATACAACCGCTTTATATATATAGTAAATTAAGTTAGAAACATATGTATTATATGGGTAGGAAAAATTTTAAAATATTATAATTATTATGTTTTATTAATATTTTATATGTTATATGTCATTATTCATTAATGAAATATAAAATAAAAAAATTTAATATTTCTATCTATATTTGAGAAATATATTATTATAGCACATTGATTAATATTTCTATGTATATTAATTCAAGAAATGTATGATTATAACACACTGATCAATATCAAAAGATATTAATGTTAAGTTAGGGTTATATATAATAAAAATATATTTAATCTAAAAAAACTAAAAGTGATTGTGGGCTAAACACGTGTATCTATTGTTTTAAAGATGATGACATTTTGGTTATTAAGTCAAATTTGTTAGCTCATTGTGTTTTATACGATCATCATCAAATATCAGTTCAGTATGTCATATATTTTACATCATTTGTTATATGTATTATCAGTATTGCAGGATCGGGTTTTGTCACTTAACACTTGTGATTCTCTCAATCTCACTTATAATATCACTCAAACAAGATGAAGCAATGCCTTTAACAAAAGTTGATCATAATATAATAAGTAATCAAAGGAACAAGCAGAAGTATTTTTTAGGTACTTGTATATATTACTTCTCAACTCAAGATTACAAGACACTTACAAGCATAAGCATGAGTTATAATGAGAAACTATATATACTAGATCCTACAGCCGGTTATACTTGATACCAGCTGGAAACCTACGACTAAAGCATATACTACAATGCTATAGTTAAGGTATCTTAGATAAAGTATTATCTAAGATATGGTAGCCATGACATGTCCATGACTTACCCTTTGTCACCAACTAAAGATGGCAACTGTACTTAACATAAAAAGGTAAACAGTAGATTAAAGTATGGTCAACTACATGGCTTTTGAGAAAACGCCATGCAGTAGATCAGAGATTTGCAGCGGAGTGTCAGACAGACCATACTTATGTCTACTGGATAATAGAAGTGTCTTCCGAAGGTTAACTGGCTTCGGAAGAACAACTTCTTCCGAAGCCACTTATACTTCGAAAGATGCTTCTATGCTTCCGAGGCTTTGAGGACTTCTTTATACTTCGGAAGTTGACTTCAGAACTTTGTCTTTAAGTCTTGATCTTCGGAAGTAGCTTCTTTATCTTCGGAAGTTGGAGTTTTCCTTCGGAAGTGTATTTTACACTTAGACTTCGGAAGAGCTCCTTCTTCCTTCGGAAGTTCCACACTTGGTTTCGGAAGTCCTTTGTATGTTGTACTCAAAATCTTCTAAGTGACATAGTTTTGGTTGCAACAGCCTCTCTAGATCCAACAAACTCCCCCTAGGCTGATGCTACCAAAACTTCATTTATTTCTGCTTCTCAAAGCTTTCAGCACCAGGGACAAAAGATATTTGTCTGTCTCTCTGTTCTTCCTGGAAGTAGTGCTGAGAAGCTTGTACAAGTCATTCGTGGATAGGAGATCCAGTCTATCACTTTGAATGACATCTATCCTTTGTTGTGACCCCCTGAAGAGAGTTAGTTGACGGGAGTTGTAGTCATACTCCCATCTAACTATGGGCTCAAGTTCAGGACCTTCAACCATTTGAAGAAAGGCTTTGCCTTTGGTTGCTGATCCTTTCCTTTCCTCCTCCTCTCTCAGTTTTAACTCCTCTTCGACCTTGCTTCTGGCAGTAAGCTCGGCCATATGAAGGCTCCCTAGATGATTTCTGATGTGGGCAGCTACATCGGAGTTTGAAGGGTTGGAGAATGGTTTCTCTGCTAACTCAGCAATATCAAATCTGCTTAAGTGTCGCAGAGATGAGGCATTCAGCCTGTTAATCTCACCATTCTCTCTCTCAACAACAAAGTTGTGAGAAGAGTCTTCGAACCTCCACTAGACTATCTTCTTTCTGGGTACAAGAGGTTGTCTTGATACCCTATCTCCTTTCTTTGTATCCAGCAGAGTCACCAGCTTTCTCCTCAGCTTCTTTTCTTCTTCATTTAATGTATCAGAATTGAGGCCAAGGAGTTTTGCAGCTTGGTCCAAAGTTCCTCTGGGCAGATCAAGAAACTCATCTCTTGTGATGGAACTTGAGGATCCATCAACATAAGTCAGGTTGACTGAATCCTCCTCACAGGAGATGTCGCTCAGAGTTGTGCAGTTGATGAGCTTAGTTTTGATCGCCTTGAATTCCTCCATAGAGAGATGTTTGGAAGGCTGAGGGGATGGTTTGATTGGTTGTTGGGTAGGTTTAGGAGTTTGGGTTCTGGCTAAGGTTTTGGGTTGGATGATGGGTAGTTTAGGTGGTTGAGGTGAAGAGGTTGGTAGGTGTGATGGTGTAGGTTCAGGGGTGAAAGGTTCAGGTTCAGTTTTAATTGGGAAGGGAAAGGGTATAGGTTCAGGTTGAGGTTGGGTTTGGATTTTGGGTTGAGAGGTTGCTTTGAAGGTCATCCCCTGTCCCCTTCTATACATCTCTTTCTTCTCCCCGCACGAATGTCAGCCTTGATGTCACTAACATGTCGTTGGAGAGTCTTCTCAGACATTGGACCCACCTGCCTGCCAGAGAAGCCATGAGCTTTAAGATAATTCTTCATCCAAGCTTTCTCACCTATCTTCTTGGCGGCAGACAGTCCAGCTTCTTCTTCTTTCTTCCTCTTCTCCACCAGCTTCTCCCTTGCAGCTCTCTTTCTCTCCTTCTCCATTTGATCTTGCTCTTTGTTGAAGAGCCATAAGATCGTATCACTATTGTGTGGAGACAACTCCTCTTGAGAGAATCCTCTGGAGAGTAAGAAAGTGATCCTTTCTCTCTTGAGCTGCAGATCAGCTTTCCTTTCTTTTCTCTGCCTTTCTTCTTCCAAGCCAACCTTGCAGCCTCTTCTTTTTGTTGTCTTTGCAGCAAGGTTGCCTTTTCAAGCTCTATCAGCTCCTCTAATGGTAGCAGGAGTACATCTTCCAAAGCAGCCCCTAGACTGACAAGTCTATCTATTACCTCCATCCTTCTTCGATTGTTGACTGCCTCCTGGTTGGCTGCAGCTGCTTTTGTACTTGCAGCTAACAGTTTCCAGTTGGTAGTCTACCTTTCCTTCTGAGCTTCTCCAACCTTTCTTCTTCCTGAAGCTCTTCCGAAGTCATCTTCCTCTTGCCTTTTATGTCTTCGGAAGTGCTAGACTTTGGGGGTTCTTGGATAGAAGATCCAGGTTGGGTGGTAGAGGTAGGAGCTGGGTCAATGCAGATGTTATAGCTAATGGTTGGCTGAGAAAGTCCTCCCTATTAACCTCAGATGCAAGTTCCAGAATTGCATCTGTGACTATTAGATCATCGGAAAGAGAAAATAGTCCTTTCGCAGCAGCAATCTCAGCTTCGGAAGTTTGAGCTTGTTCTTCCGAGGCTTTGAATTGTGCTTCGGAAGTCTGTGAAAACACACCTTCTGTCCCAACTGTTTTAGTTGCTGGGCCATCAGTCCTAGTTTCCCCTTCGAAATCAATCTCAGGTTCCACTTGGGCCTTAGGTTGACCAACTTCCTCAACAGTGGTAGGAGGTGCATTCAACCTCTGAAGCTCTTGAGCTCCAAAGTAAATCACAGACATATCTGGACTGGGCTGTTCTGTCAGGGACTCTAAAAGGAACTTGTTGAAGAACCTATTTAGATCCTGAAGCATCTTTTGATCCACTTGAAAGACAACTGGAGGAGGCTCAGGGAAGATGGCAGCTTGTTGTATTGGAAATTTTGAGCTCAAAGAAGTAAGAGCTTGACCTTGGGTATCCTGTCTTTGGCTTTGTCTCTCAACACTCTCCCCTTTTTTGGTAGCATCATCTTGAGAGGTAGATGAGCTAGAGGAAGAGGTCAAGGAGACCTGAACTGGTACATGCCTAACAGATCTCTCAATCTGTTTCTCAGCTAGTTTGGCCTTGAGACTTTCAATCTCAAGTTGCTGAGTGGCAGACCTATCCTCTAAAGTCTTAACCTTTGATTCAAGGTTTGAGACTTTAGAAAGTAGGTCTCTAATGGTAAGTTGCATACTTCCCTCATCTTCTTTTGAAGAATCACGGGGAGATGAGGTAACATACCTGGTATGTTCATCCTCACCACCAGATGTGGTTTCTTGGCACCCTGGTTTCCCTTGCACAATGATGTCTCTTTCAGAGGCATCAAAGGGCATGGTTGCTGTAGATTCAGTCTGACTGTCGTTACCACTGTCCTGAGGATCCATTGAGGCTCTTCAGTAGTGGCAACTGAATCTACATGAGTCCCCTCCACATCAGTGGGACTCACCTCAGTAGGGCTTTGCTGGTGTGGGCTAGAGACAAGAGGTTTCTCTAGGCTCTGTTGATCCTTAAGAGGGTGTAGTGGATCAATTTCATCGCCTTTGAGAGACATAGTCTCTTCACCAGCTCCGGTCAATAGGTCAGTGAAAGAAAAGGAGTGAAGACCTAAGGACCCGGGACTTTGATCAATGTCAAAAGGCATTGAGCTGTCCCTTGTGGCTGCTCAAGGGAGTATAGAGACTCACCCTGAGGGCTATCAGCTGGGGTTTTGGGCTCATGGGTCTGAGACTGAGGAGACTCAAGACCCATATTGAGGTCAATAGTGAAGGATGGGTGGACCTCTGGCTGAGTGGGAGCCCCTTGTTCCACTCTAGCCTTTTTGGTTTGAAGAGGATGGGCTTGTTCAATCAGAGTAGATTGAACAAGGGTTCGTTTGATACGTCTCTGGTAGGTGACAGTGATGGGTGGAGAAGGTAGATTTGGAATGGTGAGGGTAGTTGCTGGTGTGGGTTCATCACCTGTGGGGAGAACAGGGATGTCACCAGGAGCCGTTGGCTCAATCATACCTGGAAGTAGTGCGGTATCCCTTCCAGTGTAGTTGGTAGACACTCTCTTCAAGACCTTGAAGATGGTCGGCCTCATTTGGGGAGCAGATAGAGCAGCTGCACAGACAAGCTTTCCCTGATCTAGCTCGCAGTTGATTATGTGCTGGAGAAATCTGGGATACATAAAGAATGTGTCCTTTGTAGATTTCCCATAAGGTTAGTCAGCACAAACCTTGAATAGTTGAAGCGGAGGCTTTGTACCAACCCGTGAACTAAGCACCCGAGTTCATAAGGGATTTGATCCCATCCCCCGGATTTGTTAGATAGACAGTGAAGAACCACATGCAGCAGGAACTTCCACTTGTAGGAGAAGTTGAATTTGTAGACCGTTGACCTGCTTACATCTCCACCGTATCCCATTTGGAGATAAGAACTATCTAACTCAGATTTGGGGAATTCCTTCGGAGCGCCTTCATCATGGAGCTCAAGATGCTCCCTAATGATCTGTTCAGTGATGACCAACTCTTGGCCACAAATGCTTGACCTAATAGCACGAACCCCGTTTAGGGTTTCAATCCGACCATTTGCCCAAAATTCGGACATTTGGTTGGAGTAGATGGTAGGGTTTACGGTCAAGGCAGTGTAGTATGAAGATTGGCTAAGAAAGAAATGATATCAGAGAAGTCATCATCCCTTGAAGAGTCAAGGAGTGCGACCTGGTTGTGCTGAGGGTTTAAGGCCATTTGAGAAAGATAGCAGTAGTATAGTTCTGAGTAAGGTAAATTGGAGAAGAAGAAAGCTTTTAGGGCAGTGAATTTGGTAAAAAGAGTGTAAGTGATTAACCGGAAGTATTTAAATGGGTGAAATGGCGGTTTAAAGGGTGGTTTGGATAAGATGATGTGAGGGTTCAGTGGATGATGTGACAAGGGCGGTAAGGTTAGACCATTTAAATAATCCGACATCATTAACAAAATCTTTACTTTTTACAGTGTGGGGCCCAAAAGATTTCCGTTACACAGTAAAATCTTTCTTCCGAATATAAAGTATTTCCGAAGATAATGTTCTTCCGAAGGCAAATTTACTTCCGAAGGTAAATTGCTTACTTCAGAGAGTATATGTTGCTTTCAGATGGAGTGTGTTAAGTGCTTCGGAAGTACATCTGAGATGAACTCAATCGCTTCTTTCGAGACTTAACACTCTTCCGAGAAGAAAATTATCCTATGAGAAATTTGCTTCGGAAGTTATGCTAGATATCTTCCGAGGGCTAATTTCTCTTCGGAAGAACTTATACTTAGATAAATTTAAGAAAAGATCTTTTGTAACAGGGCTTAGATTGGTTTGACATAAGACTTTACACATTAAAAAGGTTTTCAATTGAGATTAACTAATCAATGTTTATCATCCCAATAGCTGTAATGAGATATTTAAATCTTTGTTCATCAAATGCCTTGGTGAACAAATCAGCATATTGTTCATTTGAATCAACTTTGATTAGTTTGATAAGATTTTTCTCATGAATATCTCTAATGAAATGATACAATGTGCTTTGTCTTGGAGTGCTTCACTGGATTTTCAGTGATGGATATAGCACTGTTGTTGTCAATGTGGATAGGAGTGCTCATGAAGTTGAATCCATAGTCTATCATCTGGTTTTGAATCCACAGCAACTTGCAGCGGCAATGTATTCAGCTTCAGCAGTTGATGTAGAGACACAAGATTGCTTTTTGCATTGCCATGAGATGATCCTTCCACCAAGAAATTGACATCCACCTGATGTTGATTTCTTGTTGATGTTGCAGCCACCATAATCACTATCAGAGTAACCATAGAGATTAAAATCACTATTTCTTGGATACCAGAGACCTAACTTAGGTGCTCCTTTGAGGTATCTGAGGATTCTCTTGACAACAATTAGGTGAGACACCTTTGGAGCAGCTTGATATCTTGCACAGATGCAGGTTGTAAACATGATATCAGGTCTACTTGCTATGAGATACATCAAGAACCAATGATTGCTCTATACTGATGTTGATCAGTATCCTCCCCCTCAGAATCAGGGCATAAATCATGGTTTCTGGGTATGAGTGTCTTTGCTGCTTTACAATCCTTCATATCAAATCTCTCTAAGATATCATTGACATACTTAGATTGATTGATGAAGAACCCTTCCTTCAGTTGCTTTACCTGAATTCCAAGGAAAAAGTCCATTTTTCCCATAGAACTCATCTCGAACTTCTTCTTCATAATGCTCTCAAAGTCTTTGCACATTTGGTCATTTGATGAACCAAATATGATGTCATCAACATAGACTTGAACAAGCAAAATGTCTTTCCCAGACTTTCTAATGAAGAGAGTCTTATCAATGGTACCTCTAGTATAACCATTCTTCAGGAGAAATTGAGACAATGTCTCATACCACAGCCTAGGTGCTTGGTGCAGCCCATATAGAGCTTTATCCAACTTGCACACATAGTTGGGTGCTGTGGTTCTTCAAATCCTGGAGGCTGGCATACGTAGACTTCCCTATCTATATCCCCATATAGAAAGGCACACTTGACATCAAGCTGGTAGACAGTGAAATTCTTGGATGCAGCATAAGCAAGGAAGATCCTAACTGCCTCAAGTCTTGCAACAGGTGCAAAGACATCAGTATAATCTATTCCTTCCTCTTGAGTGTATCCTTGAACCACCAGTCTTGCCTTGTTCTTGATAATCAAGCCTCTGTCATCTCTTTTGTTCCTGAATACCCATTTGGTGCCTATAGGTACTTGACCAGATGGTAGCGGACATAGGTTCCAAACCTTTTGTCTTTTGAATTGAAGCAGCTCCTCTTGCATTGATTCAACCCAGCTACTATCTTTCAAGGTATCTTCTACCTTCTTGGGTTCCATTTGGGATAAGAAGCATGAGTACAAGCAGACATTCCCATTATGTGTTTGTCCTCTTGTTCTCACACCCTCAGAGACTTCCCCTATGATGTTTTCAGCTGGATGAGTATTGTGAATTCTAAGTCTTGGAATCACCTCCAGTTGCAAAGATAAGTCCAGTTGGACATATTTTGCTCAGGGGCTTGAATACTTGGTCCAGCTGTTGTTTCAATCTCATTCAATGAGGACTGATTGAATGAAAGAGAAACATCATCATTTCTTTGCTGTGAAGCATCATTAATAGTTGCCTGTTCCTTCAAAATGCTGCTTCCATCAGCTTGGTGTTGTGCAGGATCACCTGAGGAGATTTGAAAATCATCAGGTGAATCCCTTGTTGAAGTTCCACTATCTCTTGAAATGGTTATACTGTCAGATCTTTCAATAGCGGGAACTTGATTTGATGTAGCTCTTGGAGAACTTGGAATAGGTCTGGGAAGCTCAAACAGTTGATCCTCATCAGAATTGCTTTGAGCACCTGTTCCAGCTGAAATATTCTCATAAGATGGTTTAGAATAGTTTGGAAATAATTCTAAATCAAAAATATGATCTGGACCATTCCCCCTAACACAAGGAGTGTGCTCATTAACTACAATGTTGGAAGATTCCTTAAATTGTTGGTTTTTAATATTATAAACCCTGTATGCTTTAGAATATGAGGAATATCCAACAAAGATAGCATCATCTGACTTTTCAGCTAATTTTGTCAAATTGTCTTTTGTGTTAAGTATGGTACACCTGCTGCCAAAGGACCTTAGAAAGCCAATGAACGGTGGCCTCTTGTTCCATAACTCATAAGGGGTCTTTCCATGTGGCTTTACTACAAGAACTCTGTTCTGCACATAGCATGCAGTGCTGACTGCCTCTGCCCAGAATGTTAGAGGCAGCTTTGAATCAGCTAACATAGTCCGAGCAGCCTCAATAAGTGTCCTATTTCTCCTCTCAGCAACACCATTTTGTTGAGGAGTTCTAGGAGCACTGTATTGTCTGGCAATCCCTTTTGAGTTACAAAATGAGTCAAGAACAAAGTTCTTAAACTCAGTCCCTTGATCACTTCTAATTATTTTAACCTTGTGATCAACTTGATTTTCTATTTTAAGAATAAAAGATTTTAAAGTTTCAGCAGTTTCATCTTTAGTTCTTAAAAAGAATACCCATGTAAATCTAGTAAAATCATCAACTACCACAAGGCAATATGATTTCCTTCCAATGCTCATTATACTTGTGGGACCAAATAGATCCATGTGCAATAAGTGTAATGGAGTGGTGATAGAGTTAACAACTTTGGATTTATGAGAAGACCTGTGTTGTTTCCCTTTCAGGCAAGCAACAAAATTATCTTTACAGAAAAATTCCTTTTTAGGCAAACCATGTACCAAGTTATTTTTAGCCAATTTATTCATTGTCTTAAAATTGACATGACACATTCGTTATGCCATAGTGTTGACTCATCACCATCAGCTCCCATTGGGGAAGCATTGTTCATATCAAGCTTGTACATATCCCCTCTCCTGGGAGATCTGCAGGACCGTTTAAGGGCTTAAACACAATTACAACACAACAACACAATGAGGAGATTAACTAAACTTTAATCAAACAGTGAACTGGGTTAACCAAAGTGATACAAAGAACACAAGTAAAGCAAGAGACAGAACAAGAGAGTATGGGTTTCAAGGTGGCAGTATATTGCTTTCTCAAGTTCTTTTACAAGTGTTACAAAGCATAAAGAAAGATACAAGAACTTGAAATACTTATACTACAACCTACAGCCGGCTATACTTTGAAAGCCAGCTGGATACAATTGACTAGACACTAACAAAATCAATTGTAGGATCAAAAGGCATATCTGCCTTTTGACCTTGTGACTATGACATGCCATAGCTCACATCCTTATACATTACAAAAAGGATAAAGTACATAAAGTGGAAAGTTACAAACTCAAGACCTCAATGTACAGTTACCAAAAGCATGGACCTTTTCACCAACTCATGTAAGTTGGTGACTTTACAGAGATGCAGCGGAAAAGGTGCTTTATGGAACAGTACATCAGATAAAACATGTGTACTAAAAGTCTTCAGAAGAAATCTGTCTTCATAGGTTGAAGCTTCGGAAGACTTTGTCTCTGAAGCTTCGGAAGACTTCATGTTTGGCTTCGGAAGATATTGGTCTTGGCTTCGGAAGATTTTACACTTAGAGTATTTTCTAATGCATTGTGTAAAACTTCCGAAGCATTCTTCACTTCAGTACTTAGTGCATGTTGCTGAGACACTTAGGATGTTTTGGGTTGCATCAGACTTCAGGAATCCTTACAAACTCCCCCTAGGCTGATGCTACCAAAACACTTAGAAGATCTTCAAATGTTGGTAGTCTTCAGTACAATCAGGACCATTCCTTTCTTCATTAGATGGTCAGGATCATCAAGACTCTCATAGTATCTTCTCATCTCAAAGAGATCATGCAGAGGTAAGTTGATTATGTCTTGCCATGAGTAGACATTCTCAACACCTTGATCTCTGATAACATTCCATCTTTCTGGATTGGTAGAGTAAGTCCAGGACAAGATGGGTGTCTCAGTAGTTAGAGGAGCCACTTGAATAGGAGTTGATTGGGCTGCCTCATCATGCACTTCCTCAGGTTGATCTGATTCAGCCTGAGGTGCAGAGGTAGATGACTTTGGCTTCTTCTTCTTAGTCTTTGGTTTAGAAGCCATCCTCTTCTTCCTCTTGGATGTCTTTAACTGAGAAGACTGGTCTGCAGCACCATGTTGATCATCAGTGTCTTTCTCAGTTGGGTGTTCCTCCCTCACAGGTTCAGAAGGAGAGGGAGTTTGACCCTGCCTAGGATCAGAAGATGAAGCTTGCTGAGGCTCAGCTGGAGGTGCTGGTTGAGGTGTCTCTGGTTGTTCAAACTTGACCTCCACTTCAGGTGGGACTTGACTTGGAAGAGAGTGCAAGTCAATGAGTTCTCCACTTTTAATCTTCTGCTTGATCACCCTAATATGCTCATCCATAGTGGATAGAGACATGGGGCCAAGTCTCCTTCCGGAGAATCCATATAGCTTCAAGAAGCTCACCATTCTTTGTCTGTCAGCAGACTTCTTTGCATTCTTTTGAATGATGGCTCTTGACTTTGCAGCTTCTTCCCTTAGCTTCCTTTTGGTTGTTTTTCTTTCTTTGACTAGCTCAAGCTCAAGTTGCTTTAGGTACTCGAACTCAATGAAGTCATAGGACAGGGGAAGAAGTGCATCTGCCTGATAGAAGCCTGTGGCACTCAGGTAGTTGATCATCTTGATCCTATCTTCTTCTTTATCTACCTGAGGTTCTTGTGGAGCCACATCTTCCTGTGCAGGACTTTCTTGAACTGGTGAGAGAGTGGGAGCATGCTTGTAAAGTCTTTTCTGTCTCTTCTCCTCTTTGAGTTGGAGAAGTAACCTTGCATCCTCTTTCTCCTTCAACTCTCTTGACACTTTCATGTCAGCCAGTTCATTTAACTCTTCTAAGGGGAGGGAGATGATTTCATCAATGTCATAGTTCCTGGTCTGTAGATAGGTAATCCTGACTGCCCTTAACTCATCATCTTGAGTATTTGGTCTGGGAGCAGCCCTGATTGCAGCTTGCATGAAGCTAGATGACCCAGTAGAACTTTCTCCCCTTAGTCTCCTTTTCCTCTCTCTCTCTTCCTCCTCAATTTCCTCAGGAGTCATTATCCTTTTCCCTTTGTCACCAACAGACCTTTGTGACTCAGGGTGGATTGAGGCTTGGCCTTCATTGCTTGGAGTAGCTTCCATGCTCTGGCCAGAGAGAGGCTGAGAAACACCTTCACCAGCAGGTGTCTCAGATGGAGTTTGGACCTCTGCAGCAGTTGTTGATGATGAGACAGGGGTCTCAGGTTCTGCCACTGGGCCTTCAGTCAAGGTTTCCCCTATGAAACTAATCTTAGGGTCCACCTCAACATCCAGTTGACCGATGACATTGCCTGATTGCCTAAGTCTCCTTCTTAGAGAACTCTGCAAGGATCCTGTCTGGATTCTTTGAGCCAGCCTGTCAGCTTGTCTTGAATTGCTTGGATTGACAAGTGGCAAGTTGACTAAATCCAGTCTTTCATAGAAGCTCAGGCTTTGGAATTGAAAAACTTCTTGTTGGCCTTGAACTCTGTGAAGTATAAGGGCTCTCCTGTCATCATCATACCTCCACCTTATGATGTAGTTGCCAGTTCCTTGTGGTGGAGATGAGACAGCCCTTGGTATACCTTCCTCAAAGAGACTCCTGATGAGTGAGTCTATAGAGTCCACATTAATGTGAACTTGAGGAAGTTGCTGAGAATGCACAACAGCAAGTGAGGATGGTGAGTCCTCTATGTCCATTCTCTCTGAAGAACTCCCAGGTTCTGTGGTTGTAACAACTTTCTCCCCCTTTTGGTAGCATCACCCACTTGCATAGGTGAGCTGGAGGATAAGTCAATCACTTCCACAGGTTCTTGTGTTCCTGGTTGAGCTCTCCTTAAAGGTCTCCCAGCTAGTTTTTCCTTCAGATATGAAATCTGGAAGTTGCTGATCATTGACCCTGTTTTTAAGGTAGTCACCTGAGATTCCAAGTGACTAACCTTAGAGACTAAATAGGTGCATGTTTTTGACAGTTTTTGCACCTTTAGTCTCAAATTCCCCTCATCTTCATCAGAAGAATCATTGGGGGATGAGATGATTGGACCAAAGTCCTCTCTCTCACCACCAGCTTGAGTTTCTTGGCTGCTGGTTTTCCTCTGCTCACTGGCAGCCTCAGTTGAGATGCCAGTGGGCTGAGTTGCCATGGTTGAGGTCTTAATGATGTAATCACTTTCAAAAGTGAGAGCCTCTTCCATATGGACATCCTGAACAGGTTCAGAAGTGTCCACCTCAGTAATAGGTGACTGATGTGGGATAGACTGAGGAGAGTCAGAGGTACTCATCTCTCTTTGAGTAGGGGAGGAGAAGAGAGACTCATGGTACTCACTGAATCCTAAGTCTTCATCAGTATAAAAGGATAGGTTGGGAATTGGTTGGTTGAGATCCAAAGGCTGGGGATGGTAGCTGTCCCCTGAAGGTTGTTCACTTGAGTGTTGAGACTCAGAGTGAAGGCTTAAGGCTGTTGGGCTAGTGAGCTCATCAGGGTGAGCTTGAGGAACCTCAGCCCTGATAGGTGAAGTAATGGGAGTGGTTTGCTCCTCAGGAGAAGTGGGAGCTCTAGTGTCCACTTCTTCCTGTAAGGTTGAGTATTTGGGGGCCTGCACAGACTCAATAGCCTGAGCAGGGGTTCGTTTGGATTTTCTTTGGTAGGTGAGGGTGATTTTCTGGTCTTTTTAGGGGTAAGGACAAAAGAGGTGTGGGTTCAACACTAGCTTGTGTTGCTAGGTTGTCACCTTGAGCAATGAGCTCTAACATTTTTGGGACTAGGGCTGTTTCTACCCCTGAGAAGCCTACAGTTGGCTTCTTCATTATTTTAAAGATGCCGGGCTTCATCTGTCCCAATTTAAGAATATTACTGTTTCCCTCAACTGTGAGCCCAGTTCACAGTTGAGAATGTGTTGAACATATCTAGGAAACATGTAATACTCTAAGGAGTCTAAGTTTGCAAGTAAATTAGTATAAACAAATTGTGAATACCTGAACTTGACCCCCTGAACCATTCCATGAACTATAAAGGAGAGATCCTCAGGAATCTGGTCCCATCCACCATGCTTGTTTGATAAGCTGTGGATAACCACATGGAGCAGGAATTTCCATTGGGATGAGACCTTCCCTTTCCTGAAGGTCTTTACAGAGAAATCTCCCTCATAGCCCATCTGCTCAAAAGAATGATTAACAGCTTTCTTTGGGAAGGACACCTCACCTTCTTCATCATCCAGCTGCAAATGTTGGTTAATGATGGCCGGAGTGATGAAGATTGTCCTCCCTTGCACTGTGGCAGACAGTGCCTTCTCCCCATCCATAATGACCTCTTGGCAGGTCTTCCAGAATTCAAGCAAGTGATCCTCATATAGAGTAGGATCAATGGTCAGGGAGGTGAAATAGTTTGACAGAGTCAAGAATTGGCAAATCTCTGAGAAACTTGCATCTTTCTCAGAGCTTAACAGAGCAACTTGATTATGTTGCCTGTGAAGTTGCATGGAGAAATCTGGGTTGTTTCTGCGGTTAAGGTTGGCCATTTCAGAAGCTTAAGGGTGAAGAAAGGTAGAAAGCAAAGGCGGTTTAGAGAATTAGGTTAGAGGAATAGTAGAATTGAGGAAGATAGTGGGAAAGAGGGGGAACCGTTGGGTATTTATGTGAAAAGGGATTTGAACCAAAGTTAATGAAAGAGGATAAACTTTGAAATCCGGAAGTCGGTCCCACCTCTGAAAAGGTAGTTTACTTTTGCTCAAAAAGTAGTTTTCTTGGAATTCGAAAAGCTTCCGAAGTATTTGTCTTCGGAAGTTTTGATTGAAAAAGCTTCCGAAGCTAAAATGGCTTCGGAAGATTTTCCTGAGAGTCTTGAAAATTTATGCTTCGGAAGAGAAATAAACCCTTGGATGCTTTGTATAAGAATAAACAAGCTTCCGAAGGTTAATTTGCTTCGGAAGGAAAAAGTCCTTAAAATGAATAAGTGTCTGAGATAAGAATTTTAAGCTTCGGAAGATGAGTTTGACTTCTTCCGAAGGTAAAATCTCTTAGACAGTTATTTATTTTGAAGACATGTTTTTCTTCCGAAGATAAATTTTATCTTCCGAAGTATCAAAAATTTTCAAGAATCTAAGGAAAGTCTTCAAAAAGAATTTTACATCCAAAGAAAACATGAGCTTATGAAAGTGATGAACTAGACAACTTAGGACACACATATTTTAAGAAGAAATAATTAGAATTAGTTTTAAGAAAAAGTCTACTCAAAGTTAATCATCCCAATAGCTGATATCAGATACTTAAATCTCTGTTCATCAAAAGCTTTTGTGAACAGATCAGCATATTGTTCATCTGTATGAACTTTGACTAGTTTAATTAATCCCTTTTCATAGTTATCTCTTATTAAATGATACCTGATGTTGATGTGTTTGGTCCTTGAGTGCTGCACAGGTTCTCAGTGATAGAGATAGCACTATTGTTGTCTATGTGGATAGGAGTCTCTTTGAAGTTAAATCCATAGTCTAGCATCTGATTTTGAATCCAAAGCACTTGAGCACAGCAGCTTGCAGCAGCAATGTATTCAGCCTCAGCAGTTGATGCAGACACACAGGATTGTTTCTTGCATTGCCATGAGACCACCCTTCCACCAAGGAATTGACATCCCCCAGATGTAGACTTTGCAGTCATATTGCAACCACCATAATCACTATCTGTATAGGCATACAGATTGAAATTAGGATTCTTTGGATACCATAGACCAAGTGTTGAAGCACCTTTGAGGTATCTTAAAATCCTTTCACAGTGATTAAGTGAGACATCTTAGGGTTGGCTTGATATCTTGCACAAATACATGTAGCAAAATGATATCAGGCCTGCTAGCTGTAAGATACATAAGAGACCCAATCATAGCCCTGTATAAGTTCATCTACACACTCCCCCTCAAGATCTGGACCAAGGGAGTGGTTTCTGGCTATGGGTGTCTTAGCAATCTTACAATCAGTCATGTTGAACCTCTTGAGTATGTCTTGAACATACTTTGACTGACTTATGAAGATGCCATCTTCAACCTGCTTCACTTGAATTCCAGAAAGAAGTTGAGTTCTCCCATTGAACTCATCTCAAATCTGTCTTTCATCAGCTTCTCAAAGTCTTTGCAGAGCTTTGGATTAGTTGAACCAAAGATGATGTCATCTACATATACTTGAACCAGCAATAAGTCATTTCCCTGTCCTTTGATGAAGAGAGTTCCATCTATAGTACCTCTTCTGTATTCATGTTTACAAAGATACTCAGATAGTGTCTCATACCACTTCCTGGGTGCCTGATGCAGCCCATAAAGAGCTTTGTCAAGCTTGCAGACATAATCAGGATGATCAGGGTCTACAAAACCAGGTGGCTGTTTGACATAAACCTCCTCATCAATCACTCCATATAAGAAAGCACACTTTACATCAAGTTGTAGACCTTGAAGTTCTTGGATGCAGCAAATGCCAGGAATATCCTAACAGCTTCTAGTCTTGCTACAGGAGCAAAGAACATCAGTGTAGTCAATCCCTTCTTCTTGTTGTATCCTTGAACAACTAGTCTTGCCTTGTTCTTGATGATGATTCCTCTATCATCCTTCTTATTCCTAAAACCCATTTGGTCCAATGGTAGTCTTCCCATGAGGAAGAGGACAAAGGTTCCAAACTTTCTGCCTTTGAATTGAAGCAGCTCTTGTTGCATAGCTTCAAACCAACTTCCATCCTTTAGAGCTTATCAACTTTCTTGGGCTCTATCTGAGATAAGAAACAAGAGTGAAGACAAACATTTGCTTCATGGGTTTGTCCTCTTGTTCTTACCCCTGTGACAAATCTCCAATGATGTTTGTGGTGGGGTGAGACTTGTGGATCCTTAGCTGAGGGATCACAGCAAGTTGGGAAAGAAAGATCCAAATTTGAGAAAATTTAGATCTGGTCTGGAAGATTCACCCTCCACATTATCACATTATCAAGATTAACTGATCCAATGAGTGTGTGACATCATTGATGTTTCATCTATGGTATGGTTATTAGCATCAAGAAATTCCTGATCACTATCACCATCACCATTGTTGTATTCTACAAGTGAGGTGGCTTTATCTGGTTGAGAGGGCCTCTGAGCTGGAATGAATTTGAAGGCATAACAGATTTGTATCAGACTGAATTGTCATTGTTGTGTGATAGAAACCTCATTTGCTTGAAGTAGTTCCAAACTTTGGAGATGAAGATCCTTTTTCGATTTATGGTTTGTTTTTTTAATTGTTGGTTAAGAGATTTTTTCAAATTTTATTTTTGGATT